>CM021110.1:376893947-376941497 GCA_007115665.2 Sequoiadendron giganteum
TTCCAATATTTAATTAAAAAGCTTTATTTTCCTCCATAATTAAATATTCTAATAATATTTAATTAGAAACTTTCCTCCTCTCATATTTAATTAAGTATTTTTATATTTAATTAAAGCGCTTTTTATCATCTCTCACACATAATTAAATATTATTTATTTAATTTATGGAAACATCTTCCATCTTTCTCTTAACCTTCTATCTTTTTTTCAACTTCTCAATCTCTCACCATTCATCTTAACAGGTTTGAACTCAACCGTTGATCCTTGCCAACTGGATTCTTACCCTCAAAAATCTATTAATACAACCCTCTTGTGAGTTGAAAGGACACCTCGAATCTTAGAATTCATACACAATTACTATAGTTGCATTTCAGTATTATCAGCATCATAGCATCATAGCTTTTTAGTTTTCATAGCTTAAATCATTTAGTCATGCACAAGCATTTCAATTGATCTCATTCTCCTAAGCTGCCATTTCAACAAGTTGTTGCTTACACAACTGAGAGCCAGCACCTTTAATCAAATCCTTGGAGATAGAGGACGATGGGATGATTTTGAAGAAGTTGTTAAGAGTTTGCATTTATGCTTTTTAATTAGATTCTTTCAATATAATGTCTTATCAGTGTGTTAGTTTACTGTTTAGTTAATCCACTTATTCTAACAAGACATTTTTGGCACCCACCATGGGGCATCCCCCTGTTTTTAATCCTTTTATTGCAGGAATTTTCTGACAGGTGACAGACTGGAGTTGCGCTTCGGCGCATACGAGCTTTCTTTCACCGCATCCAAAGACTGTTTCAGCGCATCCCCGAACTATTTCGATGCATCCAAAGACTGTTTCGGTGCATTCGGGGACTGTTTCGGCGCATTTAGGGACTGTTTCAACGCATCCCTATTGATCTTTTAGCGCATCCAGTAACTGTTTTGGTGCATACAGGAGGTTTGTAAACATAAATTTTGATTCCAACGCCATCTGCGGACAAAAATTTTCTTAGCACATGCAGGGGGTTTTGTAACAAAAATTTTCATTTTAGTTTTTAAGGAAAAATAAACCAATCCTAGGATAGAAATTTAAAAACTAGAATCTATCAATCCTAGGGTAGTCACCACATGCTATTTTTGCAGTTAAAATGAACCCCATGCATATTGTGAAGCAATATCTTCACTTAGTTTAGTTCATTGTCATTTGGTGCTATAAAAAGAACATTGTTTTCTTTGTCTATGGCAATAGGTCTATGCTCTCCCTTTAACTGGATGACCAGAATACCAGACTGCCTTTTTATTCTTCTACAATGTTTATGCTTTATTACATCCTTTAGAGGGCCTGCCGTAGTGGGAAAAAGTACTCACCCTACGGGAATGACCTAAGTGGGAACAACCAAAGCCAGATTTTCCAACCCACTATAATCAAAAGCGAATTCGGGAAAAGTTCGCAATTCGATGGAAGTATGCAAAGATAACCATCCCCAAAGTCTTTGTTCTAAAGATTGGGAGGTCTCCTGAGGGAGTTTATCTATTGCCACATCGAATGGAAACCTTGACTACGAACCATAGTGTAGAAAGCCAGCCGAGTCAGTATCCAAACATCATTTTAACCACGGTGCAAGGGGAGGGAAGAATCTGCCCCCAATACACTCACCATATAATCGCCATGGATTGTTTGCTTAGGGGATTCGATATCCACTTCCATCACCTTGAGTACGCACCTGGAAAAGACAAAAACACGGGCGCCCTCTAGGGGGTGACATGGCTGTGTGAGTCGACGCGATTTTAAGCTGTGGGTTGTGATTACTATGATGACCTATTTGACAAATTAAGAGTGAGTCTAACTGAAGTGTTTATTTTGTTCAAAACCTGTGAAAATCTCAAGAACATACACTCTTTGTTTAGATTTAGGATTAACAAAACAACTATCTGCTTCTCTATGCTATGTTTTTCACATTTAAATCAAACTAAGATCATCCAAAAAATATCAAACTGTCCAAGCATGTCTATCTCAGAAGTCTAAACGAATAATTTAGCGCATCCTTGGTCTGTTTCGGCGCATTGCTGCTTTGTTTCGACGCATTGCTGCTCTGTTTCGGCGCATCGCTGCTCTATTTCGACGCATCTATGCTTTGTTTCAGTGCATTTGTGCTCTATTCGGTGCATCTATGCTCTGTTTTGGCGCATCCATGCCCTATTTCAGTGCATCCATGCCCTGTTTCGGCGCATCCATGCTCTGTTTTGATGCATCTATGATTTGTTTTAGCGCATAGGAAGTCTGTTTTGGTGCATAAGAAGTCTATTTTGGCGCATTTAGGTTATGTTTTGGCGCATATGTTTTCCGAACCTAGGTGACTTTCTGACATTCAGAAATCAAGTCATATCGGTGTAGTCTGCTCCATGCTCAGAGTTTGGAAGTCTACAACTTTTGCTAAAAAGTCTCTAGAAAGGAAGATTAGAAATCCAAAGAAATCCCTTGGTTATAAGAAGTTACTGAAGAAGAGGAAATTTCTATACCAAAGTCGAAAGGTCTTGCTTGAACATAGGACCTTTATTCACCGATATCATGACTATATTAGAGGTTTAACTGATGATTATGCCATAGAACCCTTATACTCATGAGCCTTCTTAAGAAGAAGAGCCCTTTCTCAAAGGCACAACCACAGTCAACGTATTCATCCTTCTTATATTCCCCAACCTACAATTACGTACGCTACTCTTCCCAATCAAATTCTGCAATAGAGAACTCAAGCACATTAGGCATCCATCAAGCCCATCTTTTTACAAAGCTACGATAAAACCTCACAAAGTGCAAAATCATCTTTATTTTTGACCTTTGGTTTAATTCCCACAAATAGGATTTTCATCCTTTCAATCAGGGAATCATGAGCTAAAGATTAAAAAATATTTTAAGTCATAGAATCTTCATTCTATCCTGACTTTCATATCCCTCAAACATTGCACTATTTCATTCTTTTGATCCAGGTTAGTAGAATTTGAGTAAAGCTTATGCCTATTGTCACGAGGTCTCAAAAGCACATAGAAAAAGATGAACAAGAAAGTACAGTAAGAAAAATAGGTGATAATAGTGAGAGGGAAGAGATCCCCTGTAATAACTCAAATACCGAAGAAATAATGGAAGAAAATCTTCAAGAAGCAGAGCAGGATCCCCTATTCCATACTCTTATGGAAAGAGTTTTAGAACAAAACAAGGAAAGATATTTCCTTTCATTAGCTAATTAAGGAGCTAAGTTACCTACTGATTTTGACACATAAGGGATTAAACAAAATCCTGAAACTCCTCCTAATTATTTTAGTGCTTACTCAACAGATCAAGGAATTATAAGGGCAAATAAAAGAAATACAAGGGGGTACCACAAAGAAGTATGTTTTGGATGACATATGTCCTTATCTTTTGATAGGAGTCTTCGAATGATTCCTTTTCCAAAACATTGTGAAATCCCTAAATTTGATAGGTATAATGGGAAAACTGACCCCATTGAACATGTGAGAGATTTCTGAAATATGAGCTTAGAATTCGCTCATGACAATACCTACTTGATGCGATTGTTTCCACGAAGTCTAGGTGGACAATCCATGGAGTGGCTTTCAAAGATCACTCCCCCCATCAAAAACTTTGAGGAGTTAATAAATAAGTTTATATCACAATACTCTTACAACATCCAACACCAGATAACCATGCTTGATCTTTGTAAGGTGAAACAAAAAGTAGGGGAATCTTTCAGTACATTTTTGCAAAGGTGGAGGAGGGTGTTTGCTAGATACTCTCATCCTATTCCTGAAACAGAAAAGATGGAGATCTTTATCGATAGTTTGAATCAAGAAATGAGTTACAAACTAAACCTTCACTATCCTCAATCATTTAAAAAATTGATTGAAAACGCAATTACTATTGAAGGTGCTTTGATCAAGCGTGGAGTTCTGAAAATTGATTAAGAGGGTTCAAATTCGTACAACAACAACAACAACCATAATAACAACAATTACAAATCACGATTTTGGACTCGAAATAAAAATGTTGTGAATGATAGGGTAGTAGATGCTAACAACATGAATACGAAGCCTACCATCCTTAATGTGTCAGGTGTTCAACGTAGCAATAATGCTGGAAATTCTAATACCCAAGGCAATGTTTCCAATCTAGGGAACACAACTAATAATAATGGAAATAATTCTGGCACTAATCAAAATTCAAATATGCCCAAATCTTCATATTTTTCGAATCGACGGAGTTTCACTCCCTTGGGCCAATCTTTGGAATCCATTCTCAATGAGTTATTGAATCAAAATGCTATTACATTGCCACCACAAAGAGACTATGAGCCTCAAGTTAAACCACCATCGTGGAATGACTCACACTTTTGTGATTATCATAGGTGCAAAGGTCATAAGACAAACAATTGCCAAGGGTCGAAGAATATTGTCCAGGATTTGATTGATAACCATACCATCACGATTGAGGGACATAATGCCAATAATGACCATCAAGCATTCAAGGATCCTCTCCCTAATTATAAAAAAGGAAAATCTTCGAGTGACAAGGGCAAGAATGTTAATTATTTCCATGACGTCATTATCAATCATATTTATATGGACGATCAACACATCAATGCTATTCAAATCAAAGGTAAGCAAGAATATTGAGAGGTCAATGCTATGACAAGGGGACAAGCCAAAATAATTGCCAAAGGAGGCTCATCTAAAGCAGAAATTCCCCCTCCAAGTCAATACAATTTGGTTGATCAACTACGAAAAACATCAGCCCAAATTTCTATCTTGGAACTTTTAAAGCTATCACCTACACATAAGGACATTTTGGAAAAGGCCCTTGTTGATACAACTGTATCCCCTAATTTGGATATCAATAAATTTCAAGCCATGGTGGGACACTTGTCCTCATCCACATGTTTATCCTTTACTGAAAAAGATGACTCATCCATAACCCATCCACATAATTCATCACTCTACTTAGAGGTCATGGTTCACAAAGCCCGCATTAGACGTGTCCTCATAGATGGGGGAGCCGGATTAAACATTTGTACTTTGAAATTGGTCCTAGCTTTGGGATATTCAGCATAATCTATAGATCCATGAAGGAAGATTACAATCAAGGCATATGATGATGAGGAAAGGACTTCCAAAGGCCTCATCATGCTACCAATCAGAGTGGGACCTATTGTGAAGAATACCTTTTGTCAGGTTCTAGATCAGGATCTAACTTATAAAATACTCTTGGGTCGTCCATGGATCCATGACATGCAAGCTGTTCCATCTACTTATCATCAATGCTTGAAGTTTCCATATGATGGACAGGAAGTAACAATACCTGCTAATCACATTATCAATCAAACTTGCTCTAACTTAAGAGCAACTCAGGACACACTCATCCCACACAATAGAGAGGCCTTGGCCATCTCTACCTCCAAGAATAATGAACAAGCAAGTGAAATGATAAGTAATTTTGGCACTAAGCTAAAATTGAAAGATAATGAAGTGGGAGAATATTCTTTATCTCTCTCTAATCTACCCCTATCTCCAAGATCCCATGGTCAACCATCAACATCCATACAGTAGGCTACAACAGCCTTAGCATTAGCTTCAATTCCCATCACCAAGTTTAATGGGATATTTATCAAAGAAATTGAAACAGAAGATAGAGCAATCCTTGATTGGCTCTATAAAGATGAAGAAGAGTCCGTACAACATGTCAAGTTACCCACAGAACAATATGGAAAAGGTTATGCTATCATGCAACAAATGGGTTATGAAGGAAATGGCCCTACAGGTAAAAGGAAAGAAGGTATTGTTGAACCTGTCCAGCTAAAAACAATGCACCCAACTGATAAAACTGGGTTAGGATATGGTGAAGATACAAAGGAAGAAGTGGCCCAAAGAATGACTAAGGAGGAATTAACCGAATCAATTCTGAGAATTCAAGCAAACAATTCTGACACTGACTCCAATGAATATGAATGGGATGACATCTCTTATGATACTTTCATCTTAGACAAAAGGGTGGACGTCATACACAAATTCACACCCACATTCTTACAAGGGGAAAACTGAAGGCCTCCACTTGATTACGTTCTACAAATCGATCATGACTCAAGTGAGACCGATTCAATTCAAAGTGAGACAGATCATTCATAGGAGGATACCATCCTAGACCTCCCCTATGACGATGTTAACAATAGCATCATGACCCTAATAGCTAGTGACCTTACTCATCCTAATGATCCATTTCCTTTGGTCCATCTTGAACTCATTGATTGGGCAAAAATTGCACCTATTGATGTCCCAACTTTTCCCAATGACGAAACTATCATAAAATTTCTTTGCTCCTCCCAACCCGAAACAAGTTCCACCAAGGAATCACAAGATCAGAGTCTTCAGCAGGAAAGTGCCAAGTTTCTCAGCTATGAAATAAATAATATAAAACAAAGATCTAATGGTGAAAACCTAACAAAGGCATTATTAGATCAAGAAAAGAGAAAAATAAAAAGTGTATCCAATGGTGAAAACCTTTCAAAGGTGCCAGAGGATGGGAAACTTGACACTCTTCCAGAGCATTATCAGGAAAGATCTTCCATTCTAATGGAACCAACAGAGGCACATAATATAGGTACTACAAAAAAGCCCAAAGTCTTGCAATTGGCCGCATCTCTAATAGAGGAGGAAGTACCTAGATTCACAGAATTTCTCAAGAATAATCAAATCATTTTTTGCATGGTCCTACGCGGATATGCCTAGATTAGATCCAGATCTCATCATGCATTGTCTATCTATTACACTGGGGGCAAAACTTGTAAAGTAGAAACTCAAAAAAATGCATCCACATGTTGCACTACTAGTTAAAGAGGAGTTAAAAAAGCTTTTAGATGTCGGATTCATCCGGTCCATGGATTATGCTGAATGGATCTCCAATATCATACTTGGTTCAAAGCCAGACAGAAGGATTAGAATTTGTACAAATTTTAGGGATTTGGACAAAGCATGTCCTAAAGATGACTTCCCCTTGCCAAACATAGATATGATTGTTGATTTAACTGCTGGACATGCAATGTACTCATTAATGGATGAATTTTCAAGATACAACCAGATAAATATTACACTAGAAGATTGAGATAAAATAGCGTTCACATGTCCTTGTGGTACCTATTGCTGGAACGTAATGCCATTTGAGCTGAAGAATGCAGGAGCTACATACCAATGAGCAATGAGAACAATTTTTCATGATATGATGCATACATTCATGGAGGATTACATTGATGATCTTCTTGCCAAGTCTAACACTAGAGAAGGACACATCGATATCTTATCTAAAATTTTCAAAAGAATGGAACAATTCAAAGTAAGACTTAATCCAAAGAAATGTGTCTTTGGAGTGAAATCTGGAAAGCTATTAGGTTACATTGCATCAGAAAAGGGAATTGAAGTGGATCTAGCTAAGGTACAAGCAATTCTTGATATGCCACCACCAAGGAACATTAGTCAACTATGCTCTTTGCAGGGACGGTTACAATCTAGTCGCAGATTCATTGCTCAACTAGCAGATAAAAGTTTACCATTTACACACCTCTTACACAAGAATATTCCATTTAAGTGGGAGGAAAAATGTGAAGCAACATTTGATCATATAAAGTAGTATCTCATGAATCCACCAGTATTGATTCCACCAGTGCAAGGTGCACCTCTCATATTATATATTTTTGCCACAGAAGTGTCTTTAGGAGCATTATTGGCACAGGAAGACAACTCAAGAAAAGAGCGAGCAATTTATTACATCAATCGAACCTTGACAAGTCATGAGCTAAATTATACCTTTATTGAAAAATCTTGCTTAGCATTGGTGTTCACTTCTCAAAAGTTACGACACTACATGCTAACTCATATAGTAAATCTTGTGGCTAAGATTGACCGACTCAAATATCTTCAAAGTAAGGCAACCTTAACTGGAAGGTTGGCTAAATGGATTATGATCCTAAGCGAATTTGATATTCATTATGTGGATCAGAAAGCTATCAAGGGATAGGTAATTTTAGATCAATTAGTGGAAGCACCACTACCAACAGAACACCCAATACACATTGTTTTTCCTAATGCCAATGTATTCACAACAGTTCTCCAATAGTCATGGGCACTCTACTTTCATGGTTATTACACTCAACATGGTTCAGGAGTCGGGATTCTTTTTATTACACCTCAAGGACATACAATTCCAAAATCTTATCAGCTAATGTTTCCCTGCACAAACAATGTAGCTAAGTATGAGGCATTAGTAATTGGCATAAGAATTGCAGTAGACTGGAAAATCACAGAACTTCAAGTTTTTGGTGATTCACAACTTGTTATAAATCAAATCAATGACGAATATCAAACTAAAGATGACAAGTTGATACCTTACAAAAGAATGGTGGAAGATCTCAAGAAATAATTTGTTAATATCAAGTTCATACAAATTCCATGCATTGATAATAAAGCAACAGATGCTATGGATACAATCACCTCTCTACTTCAGTTGACAGAGAATCAAACACGGTATGATTTCCTAGTGGAACAATTGTTTTCTCCCACCCATGACAATCCTGAAACTCAAGTCACTTTCCACTTAGCCAATTCTGACTCTCCCTTGTATGCCCAAATTTACACTTACCTAAAGGATACTATTTTACCCTTAGACTTGTCTAGGAATTAGAAAAGAAATTTCATCCGTCATTCATCCTGTTACACCTTAATTACTAACGTCTTATATCAGCGTGGTCTAGATGGTACCCTCCTTAGATGTCTCGAACGCGATGAATCTGAAAAGGCCTTACAAGTGGTACATGGTAGAATTCATGGGACACACTCAAGTGGACTAACCTTAGCAAAGAAACTTGTTCGATTGGGTTATTACTGGCCGACCATGTAGAAGGAATCATTTATCTTTGTGAAGAAATGTGAAAAATGTCAGATTCATGGGAATCTCATTCACGCTCCTACTCAGGAATTACAAAATTTCACCACAACATGGCCTTTCACTCAGTGGGGATTGGACTTGATTGGTAAGATACACCCATCATCTTCAAATGGACATAAATTCATCATTACAACCACTAAGTATTTCACTAAATGGATTGAAGTTGTTCCCTTCACAACTATTACTGGCAAACAAATCTCTTCATTCATTTTGAACTATATCATCTACCGATATGGTATTCCCAACTCCATTATCATAGACAATGGAAGACCCTTTAAAAATCAGGATGTTGATGAGCTATGTGAAAGATTCCGAATCCAACACAGGTTTTGTACGCCTTACTATCCACAAGGGAATGGTCAAGCTGAAGCTTCAAACAAAAAAATTCTAAATATTTTGAAGAAGACAGTATGACGTAGGTCATGGTTGGCATGTCTAATTAAATCTAGCATTATGGGCGTACAAAACAAGTATTCACACACCAACAAGAGCTACCCCTTATGCTTTGGTCTATGGAGCAGAAGTTGTTCTACCACTAGAAGTCGAGATTCCCTCACTTCGAGTATCACTAAAAGGGTTAATAAATGATGAAGACTATAGAGTATCAAGGTTGCAAGAGCTTGGACTTCTTGACGAATGATGTCAAACTGTAGTTAATCATTTGAAGGGATATCAACAAATTATGTCCTGCAGCTATAATCATAGAGTCAAACCATGAACTTTTCAAGTGGGTGATTTAGTTCTCAAAGAAAACCCTCGTAATCAACAGGATCGGGAAAAGAAAGGCAAGTTCAAACCTAATTGGTTGGGCCCTTTTGTTATCATTGCAGTGTACAGATCAGGGGCATATCCGTTGTCAACTGTAGACAGGGACTTGTTTGAAGATCCAACCAACAACATTCATCTGAAGAAGTTTTACGCCCGAGAAAATATCAAAAACAATATAAAAAGTCTCGAGAAAATATCAAAAACAATATAAGAATTCCTGAGAAAATATCAAAAACAATATAAAAAGTCTTGAAAAAACTACAAAAAAATCAAAAAGAGCAAAAATACAAAAAAAGAAAAAAAATAAAAATCATTGCCTTGATGAAAATCTAGCAAATAGGCGTCTTGGTAATAACAAAAAAATCATAAAATCAAGAAAAAGTGCAATAAAAACAAATGGTGAAAACTTGGCAAGCAGGCATTGTTTGTGATTTTATTTGGCTCTCTCATCTATTGGGATTCATTCTATCCATCTTTTCATCGGCATCACACACATGTCCCACCATCACAGTTCAGATCGCATCATCTCCTTGAAATGACAAGGACCTCATCATGGCTTGATGAATTAGGATTATCCTTAGCAGTAGTTGTATCTAGCAAGAGTCGAAGTACAAGGTCACTAGGGGCAGTTTACTTCTTGGAGCTTTTTGGGGAAAAATGGCAACACGTGTCTAGAATCAAAATATCAAGAAACAACAAATTTTTCAAATTACAAGGAGGTTGCATGACTATTTTGATAAATGAACAAATTGGATGATCTTAATCTAAATAAAATGAATGATAAACTTAAAGCAATAAGTTGCAATTGTTGTTTCGATATTTGATGACATCATGTCTTTGGAGTGATTCCATGATGTACTAAACTAGAATCACAAGGAAGAAGTATGATTTTTCTTTGCTTGCTGTCTGTAAGCTAATCATTAGTATTGTGCAAATTTGTCGTGGGACATGCTCTACAATGTATCATTGATGACATTTCGGAATTTGCATAGGAAAATGGTTAACTTTTATCTGTTTATGCAAGCAATACTCAGGTCATCATTGGTGCTAACATACCCTTTGATGCTTGTACTAAATTTCAACATACCAAAAGGATCAATGATGAAAACCAAGCACAACATGAAATGGCAACAGGGAGAATAGTTAATTACTGCATTTTTAGGACTACATAATTCATTTACATTTTTGGGGTTGTTTTAATAGATTTTTGAGGGTTGGCCAAACTTCTTGGATATCTTTTAAGACAATGATTGAGTACGACTGGAAATTTGTTACATGTCATTTCATTATCACTCATATCATTTTTCCAAAACTCATTTAGGGTATCATTATTATTGCATTTACATTTTGCATCATCATTTCATTGTTAGTTCATCATATTCATATCATGTGCATAGGTCATTCATTATTATATCATAACATTAACATTTACATTTTCCTTTTGATTCACATCATCTACATTAATAATAAAATTGCATCCATATCATCCATTTCACATCATCATTTAGGTTATCATGTTCATTTCCATTACATCATTATCATCATTATCACCTTACATCATTATCCATTTGAATCATTCATCATTACATCATATCATTTTCACATCATTAAAAGCATTCACTATTACATCTTACATCTTGCATTCATTACATACATTATGAAAGAAAATCATTTTAAAATTGCATCATACATCATCATATTAGAATCATTACATCACAACACATCCTACTTTATCATACATAAAATGAAAGAAAATCATTTGCATCATCATACATCATGAAAATCATACACAACATAGCATATAGAAATAAACATGCATCCATAACATAAGCATAAATCATCCATAACACATGCATAATCGAATCACCACTGCATCTCATAAATCTCATCAAAACAAATGTCCAGGAATACAAGGATATCAAATGTTTCAAAAAGATATATCAAATACAATGGAATAAACATATCAAAATGCTCATCACTAAGGGGCATCTGGCCATGGAACATGGCTACTGCTACCTCCTAAGGTAGTGGGTCTCGATGGATCTCTGCTCCCAGAAGCTCTGATCTCTCATCTGACTGGCTGACCCACACTCCTGGTAGCACTCCTGGAATGGTTGCGTGAGTGGGTTTGAGACTGAGTACTCGACTGAGTGAAGGCAATCCTCCTCTCGGATGGTATTGCCTCAAAATACCTCATCCTGTAATACTCAGCCTCCCAAGCAGTCTCTAGTCCCCTTACTACAACCTCTCCAATAGAGGTTCTCTCAAATGATCTAAGAAGTCTCTTGGCTACCCCCTCGAACTGTATACATCTCTCTCGGAAGCTGTCCCTCTCGACCGTAAGATGCGTTACTTGTGGGTCAGGAGGTGGTGGTTGTGCAACCTGTGCTTGTAGTTGACTGATCGTCCCTTGAGCTTGTGCCAACTGACTCTGAAGAGTCTAAACCTCTGCCTGCAATGCATTAATCTATCCCTGTGAGGGAGCCCTGATAATGATCCATGGAGCCGAAGTAATTAGCTAGTCCACCACTCTCGAGGTTCATGGCCTCATCCTGAAGGGCACATCAAAGAAATATCTTTGTCCTCCACCCCGACCACCTCTGTCATCCCCACTATCATCACTACTATCATCCTAGCTGTCAGAGTCATCCCCATCCTCTCCCTTCTCATCAATATCCATGGCTACTACATCCTCTGCCCCTGCCTGAGCCTCTCCCTGTGGCTGCCCTACTATTGCCTGTGCCTATACCTGCCCTCATCCTCACTGTATAATCGGTCCCCCCAATAATGGAGCAGGCTTCTCTGGACTAGTAAACCTCGGAAAGGGATGTGTGTAAAAATATGCCGCATACTCGTCTGTCATCCTTGCATCTGTAACCTCCGGATGCATAGCCCACTGCATTGACTACAACTCCAAATACTATGATCGTGCTACCTTAATGGTCACAATAGGACCCCACTCTGGTATATCCTCCCGGTGCTTGGCATAATGTGCCACACCCTGCGGCATCATCTGTACTAACCCTAGCTACCTCAAGACTCTCATCACTAGAAACTACTCAATAATGTATGGGGTGCATCCAATCAAATATTTGGATCTCGTACAATAGGGCAACTCTAAATCATCTATCTCCCATGGATCACAATCTACATACAGTCTCCAGATGACTGTATCAAGATCATCTAGCACACGTCACCAATACTCCAACTTGCCTAGCCTCGACTAGACAAGAGGCCCTGTGTATGCATAGACATATGGGAACCCAAGGGGACGATCCCTCTGAACAATGGAACACATAATGGCAAAGTGCTCCCATGCAAATATCTGTAGAAGTGTCACTCTATAGGAGAGACTCTTCCCATCTGTGTATATGACCTAGTGAAGATCGTAGTACAGATGGGAAAGCATACATGATCCCCATGCATATCTGGTCCCATGGAGAAGCATATCCTCTAGAATCCTACCCCACCCAAGTGAGTCCCTTTGCCCTACAATCAGAATAAAGGAAACCACCGATCATACCTGCTAACACTGATGGTCGTGGGGCATAACTCGATACCATATCCTTCTAGGCCATCTCATACCAGTCGGCATGAGGATCCTGGAAGACTCGTCTCAAAGCATCGGTCCCTCCAATCTCCTTGTGATCATAGATCACAAGCTCCCCAACTACCGGAATACCCAGAATCCTGTATACATCCTCTGGCATCACCGTGATCTCTCCTGTCGGCAGATGAAAAGTGTTATGCTCGTTGTGCCATCTCTCAGCCAATGCAATCAACAACCCCCTGTTGACCTGATACTATGGGATCCTCAACAGTGAACTCAAACCGCATTGGTCTATCACCCCCAAATCGTCCTGTGACAGTCGCAGAATCATTTCCCACGTACGGGGAAATCTCTCTCTAATGTGGAGGAGGTTAAATTCATCCTTTACAACATCATCAAGCAATCATAACAAATCAATCAACAAGTAATTTCTAAATCAATCAGTACATCAAGCAAGCTCAATCTAGATCAACTCTTATTTGTTTTTCATATCGCATGGAAGCAAATCTATCTATCATTTCTACTATTTGTTTTTCATATCACATGAAAGCTAATTTATCAATCATTTCATCTATTATTTGTTTTTCATATCACATGAAAACAAATTTAACAGTCAACATGAATCAATATCTATCTATTTGACTTTCAATCGGGAAAGCAACTCTATCATTACTATTTGTCTTTTAAATAGGAAAGCAAATTTATCAATCTTATTTGTTCTTCAAGCATGAAGACAAGTTTCTCAAAACAAGCTAATCTATTCTTGATGTTATTCAAAAGCATAAAATCAGTTGTCTAGTCTAACAACAATCATCAAACACTCATCACAATTTCTTCAAAATCGGAAAAAATCCATGGATGCGTCAAAACAGGCCATCAATGCGCTAAACCATGTATGCGCCACTTTACACCATGGATGCGCTAAAACAGAGCTACCATGCGCAACTCTGTCAATGCACGACTCTATCTACTCTATGCGCTAAAACATACCTTCTATGCGCTAATCCCCCTATGTGCTATTCTATCAACCAGATGCGCTAAACAGTCATCCTATGGTCCAATTTACCCTATGCGCCAATTTAGCATCCTACGCAGGCAACATTTCTGTATGTGCTACTACAGGTACCCTATGCGCCACTCTACACTATGTGTGACTGTTTCATCTCTATGCGCTAAACTGGATGCGTGAATTTATCTACCCTATGCACCATACTATGGCTCGTATGCGCTAAACCGGGACGTGAAAAATTTAAAAAATTACAAAAAATGCAAAAAATCATCAAAAAAATTTACAAAGAGGATCAGGTCGACTTACTGGAGGTCCGTACGCAGCTGGTCTCTGATACCGGCGGGCTTGCTCGAATCTATGGCACTCATAATGGATTGGCATCTTGTTTTCACCTCTTAGAGCTTTGAAAATTACCAAAGGTTACTCTTCAAATGACAATGACTTTTCACCTTTTTCACTTTTTAAGGGGGTAAATTTGTGAAAATATTCAAATTTTTGCAAAACAAAGCACTATTTTGAGAGCTAAATCACTAATTTTCCTCTGAAAATCATTCCGATTCTTTCATCAGACGATTTATCTCTCGAGGGGGCATATAGCATCGACAATTTCTAAAATTCTGGGGCAAAATTCTTTGAAGCAATGCGTAAAACACATCACTTCAAAGAGGGGCAAAATGTACACATCTAAAAATGGTCACAGGTTAATCAAACCTATTAATTAATTAAATATGAATTATTTAATTAATATTCTTAAGTCATCTACATATAAATAAATTTAATTATTATTGATATTGTTCATTTTTCCAATTCTTCTAGTTTAATTAAATAAATAAGTTTATTTAATTATTTCCATCTTCCTATTAATTAATTAAATAGATTTCACAATTTATTTATATTAATTATCACAAATTTAAATTCTAAATTTAAATGATATTCTTCTTTTCTCCATAATCCAATATTTAATTAAACGCTTTCTTTCTAATTCTTTATTCTTTTCCACTTAATTAAATATTCTAAAAATATTTAATTAAAAAACTTTCTTTCCTCCATAATTAAATATTCTAAAAATATTTAATTAGAAACTTTCTTCCTCTCATATTTAATTAAGTATTTTTATATTTAATTAAAGCGCTTTTATCATCTCTCACACATAATTAAATATTATTTATTTAAATTATGGAAACATCTTCTATCTTTCTCTTAACCTTCTATCTTTTTTTCAACTTCTCGATCTCTCACTGTTCATCTTAACAGGTTTGAATTCAATCGTTGATCCTTGCCAACTGGATTCTTGCCCTCAAAAATCTATAAATACAACCCTCTTGTGAGTTGAAAGTACACCTCGAATCTTAGATTTCATACGCAATTATTATAGTTGCATTTCAATATTATCAACATCATAGCATCTTAGCATTTCAATTTCATAGCTTAAATCATATAGTCATAAACATGCATTTTCAATTAATCTCATTCTCCTAAGCTACCATTTCAACAAGCTGTTGCTTACACAACTGAGAGCCAACACCTTTAATCAAATCCTTGGAGATAGAGGAAGATGGGATGAATTTGAAGAAGCTGTTAGAGTTTGCATTTATGCTTTTTAATTAGATTTCTTTAATATAATGTCTTATCGGTGTGTTCATTTACTATTTGATTAGTCCACTTATTCCAACACACAAACATAAATATGAATTGCTATAGAGAAGCATCCAGTATATGCTAATGTTGTAGTCTCTTTTTTCACATAATTACTCCATCATATTGACTTCACACATTTCATATTCAACATACTACCCAATATCAATTCACTATCCATTGTTACATTAAAAAATGATTTAGTTCTTCTATAAATACCCTCCACAACAACTCAACACATCAATTAGGTCAGCTCCAAGTTGATCTTTAGATGAATTGTATGATACAACACAGGTCAGCTCCAATCATATACATTATGGAGAGAAAATGAGTCATGGATCAACACATGACATAACAAGCTCCAAATACATCACACCACATTCTACAAAGAAAAATTGATTAATCAGGAACAACCCCATATGAAGGAAACATGCATGTCGGCCCAAACAACATCAACACTACCAAAATTGCCAACTATTCAACTTTACACAACCGAGGAGATACCAAAAACATCATGCAGACCAAAATATGAATAATGTAGTAAATGCATGATATATCTTCAAAATTCTCTTGAAAAACTAATCATCATATGCTAGCATAAGAAGAGAAACAAATTGAATTGATGAAAATAGAAGCATTCCAGATAGACTATAACACTTCAAAACATAGGATATTGCATTGTTGTATACCCAAAACACTTGAGACTTACACGAAAGAGCTCTTATACCTCTATTAATATATCACTAGGTCTATACAACCATATCTATCACTCCGAAGGAATGTGGAGCATTCCAAAAGGCCTTCATCAACACTTTACTCTGCCAAAAATCATATCAGAATGCTGTTACTTATATGTTTCACTACAAAAGGTGTATTGGATTGAATTCTTGGATATAAAAAATTCAAATATTGAGCATATTATCTTGTGATCCACAAGAAAAAATATTTCTCTATGGAAGGATGTGGACCAAAACATCATGACACTATCTTAGAGTATACTTTGTGATTGCCTTAGCGAAACTTTTGGAGCTTATCTTTTAGTGTGGTACACCAAATTTGTAAGATATCAATATAAGCATACTGGAATCATATAGGAACAAGTGTATCCACCTCTGCATCATACTTAGACATTAGATTGATCACCAATCTTCCTCATACTATACTGCCGACTTGTATCAACATATATCTCTACACATCAACTATCTCCAGAGTATTATACAAACTCCAATACACACACTTGAAATCAATGAAAACCAATATTGAGTTGACATCTGATAACACATATTTCCAACAACTTATAGATATTTTGATAGCATTCATAATTCTTCACCAAACTCAAATATCTCAAATTATAGTTGACACAGTGTGGTATTTAAAAAGAGGACTCTTAGTTGATTCTTTCCATCCTTGTCAAGCTTGGTCCTGATTATTCAGTTTTTATTTCCACTTTCTATACAACTAGAGATGCACTTGGTACTAGATTCACTATGAATTCACTTGATGATTTTTCTAAATCACTCACTTGAGAGTAGTCAAAGTTAGTATCAATGGGGTTATTGAAGTCTTTCAAACCATAGGCTCTTATTGCATCACTAGACACTAAAGATTTGAAGGCTTCAAATGAAAAAGAGAAGAAAAATTAATGCATGGATTCTAAGAAAAATGAGTAAGCCAAGGAATCAAATTCATAGGATACATTTGATTCTTCTTCCTCTTCTAAAGGGGACTTATCTAAGAAGGATCAATCACAATTTATTTTACAAAAAGTTAGGACATATTGAGCATCAGTATTATGCAAAGTAGATTGATGGGATAAAACATATTCTATATAAGAATAATATTTCATTTCCTTCATACTCTTCTTCCACTTTAGAACCTTCACAACCAGGGTCAACCATCATGGAACATGGAGTAGACAATAAGAAAGGTCATGCACTCTTTTCATCCACCAATCTTAAATCTACCTGATGGCTTCTTGATTTAGGAGCCTCTCATCATATGGATTCATCTTCAAGTATGTTCTCTTCATATGAGCCTTGCACTTTAACACATATTTTTATGGGGAATAACTGTATATGAGTGTTACTAGGAAAAGATCTATAAATGTTGATGATGGCACATTTTATGATATACTTTGTATCCCTTCATTATCTTCCAATATGTTTTCCATCTACCAAATTACACATATTGGGGTAAGTAAGGCAATAGAGTTCACACACGATTCAATGCTTATCAAAAACCTACATAGTAGAGATATTATTGTAGTTGAGATAGTTGATCATGCCTCTTGATTGTATGCCATCTCTCATTTTTCTCTAGATGATCTTGCACTATCATTGACTGGTCTACACTCTCATTGACTGGTCTACACTCTCATGCATCTAGAGTGGATTAGACATCTAAGGAGACCTTTGGTCACTTTAAACTATGTGTACTTACATAATCCATATTAGTTCATGAGACTTGTGTTGAGATTCCACCTCCACCTCCTACATCTTCAGAGATCAACTCACTTTAGCAGGATGTTTCTAGTCTTTCAGTTTTAGCTTTGTGGGATGACTACTTGCTAGACATTATAGAGTTGTTTTTTGATTCACACATTACAAATATTGGGTACATACTCGAGGATATTCACTTCCTCTTTGATGATAGCTACAACCCACTTTTCATCACTTCACCATTATATTTGGAGGTTGTTCTACAAGTATCTTCATAGTTTTTTGAATTTGGTTCATTTGATTTGGCTTCTTTTGATTCAAACATGTGGACCCTTGGAGAATTTTTCCATAATATTTATGATGATACCTCTTCTTCTGAGATATTTTCTTATAGATTCACCATTGGATGTGTTTCTTCCAAAGGGGAGGAATAATGTTTACCAATTTTAGATTTGTGACCGATGAGGTAGTACATGCTGACTACACTTGATCCATGAGGATTCAAAGTGTATTTAAACCACTATGCATCAGTCCCAATAAGATAATTCAATGTAAACTAAGCTAAGAATCCATTAAAACTAACATATTAAAATATGAAAGCTTCACAAAACATCTATTCTAATCCATTGAAACTTATCCTATTGGGGGAGTGGTATCGCATTGATGTGGAATGACAACCCTTTCCCAATCCCTTGGATAATGAGCTTGTTTCAATCGATTCAACCAATAAGAGATGTGTTATGGAACATTATTAGAGCTATTTTAACATGATAAAAGCTAAGATGATCGATGCAAGTGTATGCAATCTATGTTAAATGTATGCAATATTCGAAAGATCAAAACCCTAGTTTTAAAATATGTTAAATGGATGCAACTAAGTTACCATGGAAGCCATTAATGGATGCTCTAAGCTAATAATGCATGTAAAATAACCTATTTTTTTTTAAAAACATAAAATGTGAGTGCAAGATGAGAGTGATTTTAACATCATAAGTTTACTATTAAAAGATGGATCCTTGTTCAATAGAGACAAGCTCTATTTATACAATGGGAAAAATGAAATTGATGGTCAAGATCAAAAAGATCAATCAACGCTCAGAATGGGAGGAAGATGGAGGCATGGATCATGGATTCCCTTCAAGGGTTGAGGATGCAAGATGATATTTAATCAAGGGCTTACATTCATCCAAACAAACACACTTTCAAAACTTGCACAAGAAGTCTTGTTGAAAGTTTGTTACCAAAAGGAATATTCCATTTTTCAAATAAGTGCAAAGGGAAAGAATATTCCCCTTTTGGAGGAAAATTAGTCATTTAGTTAATTAAAACCAAATTTTAATGTGCAAAGGGGAAGGAATATTCCATGAGAATATTCCTTTTTGGAGGAATGTGCAAGGAGGAATATTCTCAAGGAATATTCCCTTGCAAGTGGGAGGATTAGATTAATTAGTAATTTGATAATTAAAACAAAGTTTTAATTATGAAAATTAGGGGAATTAAATGATATTAATTAAATAAATAATTTAATGAAAAAGGCAGGGGTGACATGATATTTAATTTAAATAGCTTAGGGTTATTTAGTTAAATAAGAGGACTTAGGTATTAGATTAAATAATTTGATTTATCTAATTTAACAGGGTGAAAGGTTAGCATGAGAGGGGGTGAATTAACCTAATTAGTTCAATTAGATTAGTAGATGAAAATGATGCAATTAATTAAATAGCTAGGCTAATTTTATCAATTAAGTGAAAAGAGAATGGGTTTTAAGATGAAATGATGTTAGTACATTAGATTCGAGTGCATGATATCATTCAAGACATTTTTAAGTGTCTACATTTTGCCCCTCTTTGAGGCGAGGTACCTGTTAGATTGGTTCAAAGACTATCGCTTTTTAGATTAAAATTGCTGCTTAGATTAAAAATATATTTTTTGGATGCCCCATTATTGCCCCAGTGGAAGGAATTACGCTGGTTCCCTGCCCCCTCAAAAAATTGGGCAATTTTTTTGAATTTTGGGTTGATTTCTTGATAAAGGTTAAATATAGGTTCAGGTGCTAAAACAGGCTTTGAGATACAAAAAATGGCCTTAGAAATGCAAAAAATGACTCAAAATAGGCTACACAGGTCAGAAATAGGTAAAACAGGCCAAAACCCTAGCTTTTGGCTCAAATTAGGGCAAAAAACCTTATTTTTTTGGCTTAAATAGGTGAGAAGGGTTACACTTCCAATTCATTTGTGCATTCAACCCTTAGAGATTTATGCATTTGGAGCTCTAACACCTTGGCAATATGGCTCATCGTGTGCTTCCTCTTCCCCTTTTTGAGCGAGTTCAAGAGTACTAGCACCAAGTAGATGCAAGACACCGGGTATGTGACTCAGAACCTGTCGTGATTTTTGCATTTAGGTGCATTTAATAGGGGGTCAAATTTAGGTTTTTTAGGGTGTCACTGTATAGTGACACATAAGAGGCATTGGAAGCGTCGCTATTGAATTTTTAGCGATGCACCTTCTGTTTAGCGATGCACCACCATTTTTTTCTTGGGCGATGCTTTTGATTTGGGGGTTGCGGGTTTAGTATAGCGACTCATTAGGTTGTTTTATTTATTGTCGCTCACTTGCAATGGGCGACACACTTTCCAAATAGCGATGCACCCTTCTTTTTCATTAGAGTGACACATGTGAATGCTGATTCACTATTGAGCGTAGCGACGCACATCACTAAATTGGTGACACACCCCCTAAATTAGTACGACGACACACACCAAAACATCGATGCTATTGATTTTACTAATGCATTTGATGTTTTTGGAGGAAAAGTCTTAGATTTTGATCATTTTTTTTAATTTTTTGGAAAATTGACATCGTGTGTGCGACGCATGCAAGAGGATCCCCTACTATTGATGTCACGAGAGCACCATTTTGACATTTTGGCAATAGCTAGAGACTTTGATGATGAGGACGTGGAGCAGATCGAGATGTTGGGATTAGGTTTCATCGCTTTCCTTTCATAGGTTCAGATGCATTTGGTGATGATGACCGCACTGATCGAGAGGTGGAACAATGAGACCTCTTCATTTCACTTGCCCACTAGGGAGGCAACCATCACAGTCAAGGATGCGTGGTGCATACTATGATTTACAATTCATGGAGAACATGTCAAATATAACACAGATGATAGGAGATACACATGTTTCTCCCTTCTACATAGACGATAGATTATCTTGGTGAGCTCGCAGATAGACTTTGATCTATATCATGGGTAGGTGCCTATCTTAGATTGTTTATTGTAGCACTAATTTCTGGTGTGATTTCCCCCGATCGATAGAGTAGAGGTTTCAGTCTCGGCTCGAGAGTAGCATGGGAGGAGATGATCAGGAGAACTATGATGTACACATGGGGTCCAATCCTTCTTGCTTCCTTGTACCATGACATGCAACAGGTTGTGTATTGCGAGGGTAGGAGTATAGGGGTAGGTGTGACACTGCTCCACATTTGGGCATATGAGCATATTGTTGTTTTAAAGCCCTTGGTTTTTTAGCAGACATTCAAACGGATGATCCCATCATCTTCAAGTATAGGGTTCCAATGACACTCCAACACACATGCCCTACAAGTCTACCATATTGGTGTAGGGTCATTGATGACATGACCATTTTCAGATGGAGGCCTTGGTTGTAGGTGCCCACATGGTATGATGACCGACAAAAACTATATTTTTCTCGTTAGACTCATTATATGCAGGGGCGAGAGCACATGATGATAGAGTGGTACCTTCTAGACTGTGTGGCCAGATAGTTTGGTGAGGTACATGATGTCCCTATTGATGATTATACAATAATCTTCATGAGATCTCAAAGAGAAGTCTAGTGAGGAGCATAGATTGACTCTATTGGGCTTAGACAACTAGTTGCCCAACCATGGGCTTATGATCAGGGCATACCAGATGCAGGGACTACCCCAACTTATGATGCATGGTTCAGGTCACCTATCAACTTGACATACCCAATGGGGGGATACCCCAAAGGAAAATGTAGAGGCGGAGGTCGAGGTAGAGATGATGGCTGAGACGGAGGCAAAAATAGAGGCCAAAGTAGAGGGTAGGATTAGCTAGAGAAGGACATGGCATAGGTGCTAGGGCATGGGCACCAGTAGCAATAGCTAGATCAGGGTCACAAGGACCCACGACACTAGGATGGCCAGTAGGATGAATAGGTTCCAGGTGTGGGACCACCTCCTCTACCACCTATACAATGACCAGATACATAGGTACAAGCTTAGATATAGGCTCTTACAGCCGAGAGAGACCAACTGTAGGTAGAGAGGGATCAGTTGCAGTAGCAATTATAGGACATGACTACTTAGAGATATCATGAGGTTCAGTTGCGATAATAATTGCTTACAACTGGCCCAGGAGATTGGGTAGAGACAACAACTCGAGGCGATGACAAAAAATTTGTAAGGACAAATAGTTTCTGCTCAGATGTAGAGAGAGGCTTTCATAGAGGCTGCTTACTATAGGATGCTCTATCATCGTGATGTCCCTTAGGTGATGAGATAGCCTGATTTTTCATAGAGGAGTGGAGTACCACCTAGAGTTGAGGATTAGCCATCGGTTAGGGGTGGGGATTCGAGCAAGCACCAGGCCTAGCTATGTTATAAAAACATTTTGATTATCTACCTGATTCTTTATACAAATATACATTCATAGACTCATTTTTGATAGCCTTGTGGATATTGTACTTTTGATTGATATACATACACTAATTCAAATATTGTATCATGGTAGTCATTTTTTTATATATATACGAGATGAGATGATTCAGATCCATGACGTAATATCCTTTATTTCATGCTTTATGGATGTATGGATGCATAAAATATGATGTGATGTTATGTTTATGCATTATGATTATGTACGAATGCAATATGATAGTGTATAGGAGTGAATTTGCACCCCTTAGGAAAATTTCCCTTTTTCCCTTCCTCACTTTAGAAAACCAAAGGAAGAGGCTTAATTCCACATAAGGCCACTATTCTCCTTCCACTTGGTACCTATTTTGAGCGTCGATAGAGGCGTTACTGTCGAGGACTCCCACGTGGTGCGTAGATGTATACGCGATGCGTAGATGCCCATGTGATGCGCTTACATCCCTAACAGATTCCCATGTCTGGAGCCTGCAGAGGCATTACAAATCCCATTGGGAGTCGACTTGTAACGCTCTCTTCAACCGACCGACCTGAATATGACTGTTTTCTTCACTCTTCCCTTCAAATTGACCATTTATCTCTTTCATTTGGATCTATCACAAACTCTGAGCAATCTCCTTAGCATTCTACAATCTCTTCACAAGCTCCAAGCAACATCCTCACCATCTCTTCACAACACTTTACACTTCACAGCAGCAACATCAACACCCCATCACTTCAGTAGATCAAGTGTGGAATGAAACACCACGACAGCAGAGGCTTGAGTTCCTCTCATTTTCTCCCCCACTAGCCTTGAGCGCTTTGGGCGGAGGTGGTAAGATTTCACTCCTCTCCTCTATTATTTGGCTGAGTAGGATAACACTATTTTTTAGTGCTTTTGTGTTTACTTCATTTCCTACATTTCTCTCTATCTATCTGGTTGTCCGTGGAGGTGGGAACACCAAAACAAGGGTTTGACTGAAGCAAACCCCTATACAGCCCCAACACTTTCTCTCTCTCTCTTGTGTGTAGGTATTGAAGACATTCATGTGCTGGAGGCTTCATCATTCACACGATCGTAAGCATTTCCTTTCCCTTCCTCTCCTTGTCTTTATCTCTTCTATTTCAGTCTATTTCAGCTTCGTCACATTCTGTTACTTTATCACTTTCTAGAAGTTCTCAACAATTAGAGTAGAAGCATTCACTTTGTCATTTTCTGTGACATTCTCGCTCTCTGGTCTGTACAAGATGCCAACATGCCTCGGGGACGCCAGTGCACCACGCTATTGTCCGCATTCTATGCTGACATCCTTTGGCTGAAAGCTTGTTAGTCTGTCCAGAGAATCTTTGTGACCTGCTCTTTCCAATTCTATAACTCTCACCATTGTCCTTTGAGGTAGTTTAGGTTAGTTCACCCCATGAGGCTCTCTGAATGAAGAGAACTCATGAGTAGTGAATCCCCCTTCTCTACATTTTGGTGAACCCGACATGAAGAACAATGTTCTTCAAAAAACTAGGAATTTATTTACCCCTACTTGGTGGGGTCATAACTTTTGAATCAGTGCTCGAAATTCAGAACCGTTTGCACTGTTGGAAAGGTATTCTAGAGAACTAGTTCAATCCCTAAAGTACTAGTGCCTTTGACAATCAAATTTTAGGGGCCGAAACAAGTTTCAAACCCTAATTCTGCTCCGAAGACCTCTGAAAATGCAAATTACTAGAACGTAGAAAATACTAAAAAAATCATAATGAATTTAATATCTTCTTTTATTAGTTATGCATCTAATCTTATTCAAAATATTAATGATGTTCCATTTCATGCATATGATAGTGACTTTTCTTTGTGCATGTCACTTTGTATATTTGATCCTTCTCATGAAATTCTTTCGGCTTCATAGGGTATTTTGTTGCAAGAAGGTGAAATCATTGATAACTTTCTAAATGTTACTCTACCTTGTATTCATTCCAATGCACTCTCTTCTAGAGATGATGCATTTTTGAATGATGAATTTCTTATCTATTTTAATGCACTCTCCTCTAGAGATGATGCATTAGCACATGATGAATCTCCTTCCACATTTGATCCTATTTGGATCGACGTTGAGAATATGTCTTCAAATAACTGTTCCACTAGTTGTGATGATTTTTTAAATGTAATCTATGTTTTTGCTTCCCCTCAAAGGCCTAAGAGACTGTTCATTTACATGATTCCAACTAGTCCTTCTCTTGAAAGGGTTTGTTCTATTGATGGTGTTCCATTTGATAGTGATTCCCTTGATATTTCTAGGGCTCCCTCTTATAGAGTGGTAGCCCGTACCTATGATGCTAGAATAGATAAAAAACTAAGCCTTCCTCAAGCACCTGAAACTATGACTAAATCACCTAGTGATTACGATCTTGTCGAGCAACATCAAGTTACTTCGGCTAAGATCTCACTATGGGACTTGCTTCAGTCTGCTCCGATTTATCAAGGTATGCTTCAGGAAGCCTTGCAAAAGATCCTCTTGCCTTCTTTTGCTAGGTCAGTGGATGTTGGTGCATTGATGGCGTATATTCACATGGATTCAACGAATATTACGTTCTATCCACAGGAACTCCCGCCTTTGGAAGTACAAAAGCAAGTGGAACCTCTAATGATTATAGTGAATATTAATAAGATTGGCATTAGATGTACATTCGTTGATGCTGATTTGGTGCTAAATGTATGAAACATTGATCTATTACCCAAGATTAATATTGATCCATCTTCTCCTAATACTTATTCAATTGACATTCATGGGTTTGATAATGTCGGTCGAAAAGCTGTAGGCATGATAGTCTTGCCTTTGAGATTGGGACCCGTTATTGTACCTACCCTTATACATGTTATGTCAAAGAAGCTACCTTATAACCTTCTTCTTGGTAGATCATGGATTAATGCTATGGGTGCAATCCTATCTACCTTGCATAAATCTATTAAGTTCATTTGTAATAATCGTGTAGTCATAGTAAAGGTTGACCCTGATGCTATGCACTTGTGTGAGATAGAAATTGTCGATCAAGTTTTGGTTGTGCCTACTCTGATTCATTCAGTGTCTTCTAATATGTCGATGTTTACTCCAAAATTACTCACTACAAAGGGTACTATTGAGGTAGATGTCCTTAGAGAAGATCCTTCTGAAGAAAGAAATCTTAAGTATACTCCTTCTACCTCTTCTCAAAGGAATGCATGTCTTGGTAATGATTGGGGTTCTTCAGAATTTACAAATTCCTTCATTCAGGAATATAAAGTCAACTGGATCTGCTTAGACCTTTCAACAACATCATTCACACCTTCCATCAAGGATGATTGTCCCTTTGTATCATGGGATAATGTGAATGCAAACTATAATGTTCTTATTGTTGATCCTCCTTCTGAGGAAAAGGATTATGCCTCTACTAAAGAGGATAATGCTGACAATCCTATCAAGAAGGATGATGATGATCCCGTAGAAGAGTATGTTCCTCCTTGTTGGAATAATGCTTTCTATGAGGATCATCCTTCTTCTCATGATTTAAAAACATGTTATGGTCATGGATTTAAGCTTGTATCTAAATATGCTTATGAGCGTAAAGGTTGTGGGTATAACAAAAAAGGCATTCAAGTCCCTATAGAATTCGTGCCTCATAAGCATAATTTGGGGCTTGGTTTCTCGAATAAACAATATGAGCAGAAACCACAGTTGAATGTTGACATGATGTCCACTCAACCTCATTCTTATAGACTGGTCCATCCTCCTTTGTCTTCTATCTTCGTATCTTCTTCTTGTGAGAAGTCAAAATTTTCTCCATAAGAGAAAGGGTTGCTTCCTGCTCCTCATCCTTTCTCTGAGTGAGAGTGTATTTTGTTGCTGCTTCTTAAAGCCCACTTAATTAATATTTCTCCTACATGCAAGAAGTCTCATAAGCATGATAAAGAAAAACATTCTTTCTTCGCATACCATTGAGTGCCAAGCCATTCCACTAGTGAATGTAAGGCCTTGAAAGATAAAATACAACTTCGTGATTTAAGTGCTTGCTGATGCACCTAACTTTTCTTCACATGACAAGTGATATCAAGGTTTACCTCTATCTTGCTCTAAAGTATCTTGCATGGTCCTCCTCCCCAGTAGGTTGGGGGTAGTGATAACTTGTTCTTGAGATGTGCATCCTTCTTAAGGACCCCATCTCTCTCTCTCTCTTCTCTATCTCTTTTGAATGAAGCATCCCTTGAGTGGACCCCCCTTTCCTTTTGAAGGGTTCCCAAGGGACCTCTTTGAAAGATTTTCTCTCAAAAAAATTCCATGACGTATAGGTCAAGGGCAGACCAACTAGACCTACTTTACATCTTTACATCTAGCTCAGGGGCAGCCCGTCTAGACCTATCTTTGCATCTAGCTCAAGGGCAGTCTGACTAGACATCACTTTTCAAATAGTGCATCCCTTGATTGGAGCCTTCTTCCTTTTGAAGGGTTCCCGATTGACCCCTTTGAAAGTCTTCCAGCTTAATGATGGTTTGTGTGACTATTTGCTCAGTGATACGGGTTCTCCTCCTTGAGCAAGGATTGCTTTTATCACTTTTATTCGGTGATACAAGTTTTCCTCCTCGAGCAGGGACTACTTTTATCAATTTTCCTTGGTGATACGAGTTTTCCTCCTTGATCAGGAACTACTTTTATCACTTTTACTTAGTGATATGAGTTCCCCTCCTTGAGCGGGGATTGCTTTTATCACTCTTGCATTCATCTCTATCTTTCTCTTCTCAATTTTATATACCGGATTAAGGATCTACATCTTCTTCATCCTGAGCATATGCTCTTTCTTTAGCTTCATAGTTCTGAGGAACTATGAAGTCCTCTTTTGACCCTACACTTTCAGGTTCGCCAGATTGCAGTCTGCTTCCTCAACGGTTCAGGTATACTTTTCTAACTCCACTACTTCTCTGATCTACTGTACTGAAGCACTCACCAATATTCATGCTCGCTAAAGTGGGGGAAAAATGTATAGGAGTGAATTTTCACCCCTTAGGCAAATTCCCCTTTTACCCTTCCTCACTTTAGAAAACCAAAGGTGGAGGCTTAATTCCACATAATCCCACTGTTCTCCTTCCACTTGGCACCTATTTTGAGCGTTAGTAGAGGCATTATTGTCGACGACACCCGTGTGGTGCGTAGACATTCACATGACGTGCTTACGTCCCTTATAGATTCATGTGTTTGGAGCCTGTAGAGGCATTACAAATCCCATTCGGAGTCGACTTGTAACGCCCTCTTTAGCCGATTGACCCGAATATGGCCATTTTCTTCACTCTTCCCTTCAAATTGACCATTTCTCTCTTTCATTTGGATCCATTATAGACTCTAAAAAATCTCCTTAGCATTCTACAATCTCTTCACAAGCTCCAAGTAGCTTCCTCACCATCTCTTCACAACACTTTACACTTCACAACAACAACATCAACACCCCATCACTTCAGTAGAGAAACTGTGGAACGAAACACCACGACAACAGAGGCTTGGGTTCCTCTCATGTTATCGCCCACTAGCCTTGAGTGCTTTGGGCGGAGGTGGTAAGCTTTCACTCCTCTCCTCTATTATTTGGTTGAGCAGCATAACATTTTTTTGTAGTGCTTTTGTGTTTACTTCATTTCCTACATTTCTCTCTATCTATTTGGATGTCCATGGAGGAGGGAACACCAAAATGGGGATTTGACTGAGGCAAACCCATATACAGCCTCGACTCTCTCTCTCTCTCTCTCTCTCTCTCATGTGCAGGTATTGAAGACATTCATGTGCCGGAGGCTTCATCATTCGCACGGTCGTACGCATTTCCTTTCCCTTCCTCTCCTTGTCTTTATCTCTTCTATTTTAGTCTATTTTAGCTTCATCACATTCTGTTACTTTATCGCTTTCTAGAAGTTCTCAATAATTAGAGTAGAAGCATTCACTTTGCCATTTTCTGAGACATTCTCACTCTCTGGTCTGTACGAGATGCCAATGCACCTCGGGGATGCTAGTGAACCATGCTATCATCCGCATTCTGCGCTGACGTCCTTTGAACGAAATCTTGTCAGTCTGTCCAAAGAATCTTTGTGACCTGCTCTTTCCGT
This sequence comes from Sequoiadendron giganteum, assembly GCA_007115665.2. NCBI lineage: Eukaryota > Viridiplantae > Streptophyta > Pinopsida > Cupressales > Cupressaceae > Sequoiadendron > Sequoiadendron giganteum. The sequence continues at coordinate 376,923,104 of CM021110.1, forward strand.
TTCTAGAACTCTCACCGCTGTTCTTTGAAGTAGTTTAGGTTAGTTCACCCCGTGAGGCTCTCTGAATGAAGAGAACTCGTGAATAGTGAATCCACCTTCTTTATAGATTGATGCACTTCTTTTATTTATGTTGATGTGATATGCAATGATGTAATGATATGATATGCAATGTAATGTAATGGGTATACTATCTTCCTTTTCAATATCTTTATATTATATTTTATGCTTACGTAGGATGTATAGATGGATGCATTTCTTTTTGTGTACTATTTCGATGCAATTTATGATGTCATGATGATGCATGGATATGGATGTAGATAGATGTATATATATGGATGATGCTTATAGTATGGATGTTATGAATGTTTATGATATGGATGCAATGAATGATAGTGCAATGGGCTAAGATGATTAGAATAACAAATCTTTATTATTCACAACTTAAATGATAATGATGATGAAGTGGATGATATGTTGTAATGATGTGAGATGTATGTATGTTGATGATTTTTTGGATGCAGGATGGATGCATGATGATTTTTTTGCTAACTGTCATGATACCAAGTTAACGTGGAAAGAAGATAGAAGAAATAAGATGATGTGATCATAAATTTTGAAGATTGATTCAATAAGTCCAACAAGTCCATGATCCACCAAGACTTTATTAGATATGGTGATGAGATGGATGATGTTGCTCATATCTTGGGATTGGGATTTTTTGTCATTCCTTATGTTTGATATAACACATAGACATGATGCATCAAGGTATTAATAACCAGGATGGCATTGTATCTAGTGTAATGGACTTTGACTCAGTAGATAAATATGATAGTTCTTGTTCACACCTTGACGTACGAAAACCTTGTTGGAATTTAGCTTATTAGCTTAGAATACATCGGACTAGAGCATACAAAATAGTCGACAATCTACTCCAAACAACCTCCTGATGGAGCCTCAATTTTAAACCCTTGGTTTTCCCTTATTACTGGTTTATCTTGTCATTCAGAGGGTACTTGGGGTTGGAGTCCTGCCTTGCTTCCATAAAACCTTGGTGTTTTATTGTTGGATTGGGTCTTTTTCGTCGTTACCTTTTTGGAGAAGGTTTTAAGAACAACTTATGTCTTATTCAATCGTTTAGGCAGGGCCCCCTTTTTTTAAATATAAAATGAAAAATATTTCACCCAACCCTTTTATTTACCTAAGTCTGGGTTGATCCGTGCCTTGTCTTTTAAAAACAACCTTGAGTCATTGACTGTCGTTGCCCTAGGCGGTGTCCCTTTCCCCTTATTTTCTTCTAAGTATTTTAATGTTTTGCAGGGTTTATTTTACCGACCTTCGATCTTCTTGAGGTTGATCTTGACCGATGCCCACCATCCCACGATGACATCACCGCTTGCTATTTGGCGATCGCGATATCGTGAGCGGGTGCCACATGTCTTAAGTTGCTGGTGTTGAAGGGAATAAATAAAGTGCTTAATTTATGCATCAAACTTTAGAGCGTTATTAAATGGGTTACTTAATTGCATGAGAAATGCACGTGCCTATAATCAACGACGATGTCTTAATCTTGATGGAAAAGTTGCTCGACGGATAGATGTTGGTGCTACCTCCTGTTATGTATGTTGTGATCACAGATGGTGGAGATCAACGGTTGCCCGCTATTGCGTGATCATAAACCAAGAGGGGTTTAGTGATCGTGATATCGCGGGCGAGTGCCACGTGTACTCTTTTGGCACTGCGTTTTATGGTGGGCCCTTGATAGTGACATGGAGATGTTGTCAGCCTTTTGAAAAAAGCCATTTGATGTTCTGATAGAAACAAGAAATCGACGGCAGGGTTTTAAACTTGCATCGAATGTGATTGAAGCCATTGGTGCGGCATGCAATTAAGCTTTAATGGTGGACGAGATGTTTACTAGCCATTTTCATCATTTCTAAGTACTTAATTTCATACTCTCATTGCCATAAAGACATTCAAGTGCTTGCAAAGCGATCCAGAGCCAGAGATAGAATCTTTCAAAGCAATTGCAGTGATGGTTTGTTTTTTCTGCGAGGCATGAATTTCGTGAGTTGCTTTCCTTATCACTGTTTCTATTTGAATGCGATTCTTGTAGAGGGTTGCCTTGTGTCATCAACATTTTCTCTTGATTACGGTTACTGTTTCTTTTGAATTGTGGGAAATTGCAAGTTTCTGCTGTAATTCCGTTATGGGTAGCCTTAGTTTGTTTACGATTTTGATTTTTAAGAAGCCCTGGTTTTTTAAAAAATGGCGCCACCGAAGCAACATTCAGGCCGTATTGATTATATACGTAGGAATCTATATGATGATTTCCTTGACCAATTCCCTTTGTCAACAAATGACAGGAAGAGAGGTTTGGTCCTAATGAATGGGACAACCCTAGGTGAGGGATTGAGATGTAAGAATTATAACATTGCAGACGCTAGGGTGCCAATGATAGGTTTGGAAATGTTTAGGAGATGGTATGGGAAATGAAATGTGTCTCATCCTTTTTCAAATAGTTGGAGATACGACATGGGAAAGCTTGTGGTACTGAATGTGTTTCTGGATATTGACCTACTTAGGGAAGTGGTTGCATGATATGACCCTATCACACAGATTATCAGGGATAATGATGGCGGTGTTCTACTGAATGTGAATGCTGATAAAATTCGTCAAGTTTTTGATTTAAGTGAGTATAACTCATTTCTGGTTTGAATTGACTTTGAGGAGATGAAGCAAGAATATGCTAGGTATCAACCTCTTTTTAGGTCAAGGTTGCTTCCCCCTCATCTAGCCAGGGCGGGCAATTCAACAATTCACATCAGCCCAACTAACCGGGAGCCCTTCAGGTTATGTTGCTTTGCTGATCATTTCTTGGAAACATTTTATTCACTTTGCCAAATCATTGGTTTCAACCCTAACACTGTGATGCCCATCGCCTATATGTACATGGGGGCTCAGATTCCACATCCTAATTTTTATGTAGTTTATGACTATGCTTCTTTCCTTGCTGAAAGGATACATGAGGGTTTGTTGAAGTTGCATATTGGAGATTCTAGTACTCCTTTCTTTTGGTACTCCTTACTAATGCACATGTTTTTGTATGAGAATGCTGACTTCTTCTCGGAGAAAATAGAGTTGAAGCGAGAGGTGAATGGAGAGAAATTACCAGTGCAGGCTTGGAGTGCAGACCTATCTTGTAACAAGGTAGGTGCTAGTTTTGTGCAATTTGATAACTACTTTGCCTCCAGGATTAGGGCTAAATTGATGGTGAATGTGCCAAGGATTCCTGTGGATTTGCATGATTTCCTCTCACCCAAAGTAAGGAGACCTGATTTAAAAGTATGCCACAATTGGGGTGACATTATTCTTTACCCTGTAAGCACTGTTTTAAGGGTTTATGGTTTTCAGGGAGCTCCTCATATTCTCCTGTATAATATACCATCAAGGATGGTATTTGCAGAGGTCATGTGGCAACTAGGCTGCATTCACGAAGAGAATTTGATAGGAAGAGGAAAAGGGACTTTGTTCCCTGATTACACTATTGTCTCTGATTTTGTATTTTCTAAGGGAGGGTGGGTTCATTTTGATCGATATTTTGATGAGTACCATTTGAAGAATGGATCCAGGAGGCAACATGACCCTAAGGGATTCTTTGCCTTATTTAGGCAGAAGATTAAAGGTGGCAAATTTACTCATGTTTTCAACTTTCCTGAAGATTTAATTTGAAATGAATTTGATTTGAACCAACAAGAATTGAATAAGGAGAAATGGATTGCTTATGAGAAAATGCTGGCCATGGTGCATAGACTGGATCCAAGGTATGATCCATTGATGGAGTTTACTCCATTTCATAAAAGAATTGATTTTTTGATGAGCAATTTCAAGGAAATCATGAATATCCTGAGGACCAAGAAAGCCAATTTAGAATTAGACTTGGGGATTCAGGAGTCAGATGCAAGGCCTGAGGAAACAAGGCCAACTTATCAACCATCAGTGGACAAGCCTCTATATAGGAGAAGGAGAGATGATAGCAGTGATATAAAGGTAGGAGATAAAAAGGGAAAGCAAATAATGAAAATGCCATCACTGCCGGGTCATGGGGTCAAGAAGTCTGGAGGGATAAAAATTATGGATTTGGATTCGCCACTTAGAGATGATCCTGTGGGGCTGTCATCAGAGCCAAGCCCTAAGAGGCAAAGAATTGAAGAATCACAAGAGGCTCTGATGGATGAAATAGTCATAACTGATCAGGAAATGTTGGTTGGCATCCCTTCCCCTCCTAGATCAACACAATTGGTGCTCACTGACATGGATATAAAGGGGCAATATGTACAGGATGCTAGGATGGAGGCTTGCAAGGCATTCCTGGATGATGATGCCTTTGTGAAAACCCCTATATTCTTGCAGTTGATTTGGAGAATGAAATTAGAAGAGTATCAGGACAAGTGCAAGAATAGGAGGGAGTCAAGACCTGATAGGTCAGACCAGGAGAATGATGATGAAGTAAAAGCTGAATTGATGGAGCAATTCAAAAAAATCACTCCTGAGGAAGGAAGGAAACTTGTGACTCAGGCAGGTGTCTTACTCCTCCCTAAATGGGACATTGCTGATGCTGTGGCATTCAATGCTATTATGCAGTCCAAGCATCCTATGCAGAGTAGTGAAGAAGAAGTCAAGGCAACCCTACAAGATTCTGATTTTAGTGAGGAGTATGAGACATTGGCCATATGGGCACTGGCACCTCAGGGCATAAAACCAAATGTGATAGACATTAGCCCAAATTTAAGAGGCGGGCTCATTATCAAAAGAGCTTTTGAAACCTCAGTGACAGAAGCCAAAAGCCTGACACTAAATGTGGCCAAATTGGCCCAAAGGACAGCTGAAAGAGAAGAGGCTAAAAGGAAGAGCCTGATGGAAAAGTATAATGCAATAATTGGGGAATATAGTAAAATGCAGTAGAGAAATGTCAAGCTATAGTCTGAAGTAGATAGATTAAAATATGGGTAGGTGGGAGAATCTTCCAATGCTCTTGTTGTCAGAGGAATACCTACTACTTCGAGGTCATTACCCCCCACTGTCCCGATCATTTCTATTCCTGGATCCCCAATTCGGACACCTGCTCCTAGTCTTGTGCCAGACCCAGTTGAAGAGGAAATAGAGTATTCTGCAGATCCTACCAAAAAGTAGATGATGAATAAGATCACTGAATTGCAGGCTGCCCTTAAGGCGAGTGAGAATGATGCCATGGCTAAACACAATGAGGTGGTTGACACCATTTTGAGGCATTTAAATGAGAAGGTTGATTTAAAGCTGCCATCTGTTCATTCTTTATATTCTTTATTTTTGAATGGATTACAAAATATTAACAAAGATCGGGAAGTGGTTCTATCTCTAGTTGAGAAGTGGATCCCTCGGGCCACTGATTTAGATATTATGTTTAAAGCTTCCAAGTTTGATGCAAATAATAGGCCCCAATCATTAAAGCCTACTCAAAGCTTTGTAAAATCATTGAAGGGATTCTAGGACCTACCTGATGATTTGAGTAGGAAAATTGGAGAATTAGTAAAAAGTTTTGATAATTGGAATGACACTTTTCTGCCGGATATAATAGATGCATAGGGAAACATTAAGACATTGCAGCAATGGCAAGAAAGGGCAGAAGAGGTCATCAGTGCACAAATCAAATTGATTTGTGATGACTTAGATCATGACTTGTTGGTAAGCATCATGGATAAAATAATTAATACTAGCATGTTCTTGGAGTCATTTGAAAGAGAGGCCAACCAAGTTGCGGTGAAATTCACACCTTACAATACTAGGGTGATAGAGATGGTGAATTTTAACTGGCCCACGGATGAAGAATATCAGAATTGGGTGGAAAAATACTTGACCGAAGAGGAGTGAAACAGTATCTACTACCGGTAATTAACAGCTCAGCGGTTACAGTGTAACTAATTGTGGTTTTGATTCCATGACGGCTGTCGGTGCAAATTTTGAGATGTAACAAATGCGGCAACTATTGTGTAATGGATAGAATCAACGGGAAGATGCTCCTGGACTTGGTAATTTTAATCATGGTTTTGAATGGGCACATAGTGGTCCTATTAATTGATGACATGTGTAACTTTTGGCCTGATGCTTGTTTGCTCCTTCATTTTCTATAAGAAGGATTTCAAGGCCAAAAGTCGAGGTTGGCAAGTCAGATATTTTAAAGATCGAGTCTAGGTATAGTTGCAGAACAGATTGTAAGAACTTTTCTTTTGAGTGTTAGTGAAATTTAGTGTTGGGGTACTTTTGTAGTGGGTTTTGAGTTTATGAAGACCTAATATTCATAATAGTACTAGCATTTGAGCTATGATGTTATATCTCGAGCTTATGTCTCTCCTCTGTACAGATATATCACTATCTTGAATAGAATAATCAAGGATTATGATGTTCATCTCATTGTTCTGATGTGTATGCTTTCTGTTTTGGCTTTAACTCAAAGGGTTAATTAAAATGCTTGGATGGAATCATAGATGGATATGTTCGTAGGGGGATTTAATAAGAAGTATTGGGCTGGGACAGGGATTGACATTGTTGTAATGCAATATTGCCAAGGGTTGTGTATGATGGGTATTTGAGTCTGTTGTTAATTTCTGAATGTTCGTGAACCTAACTCCCCAATAGTATATGACACTGATCTAAATTATATGAATCTGTAAAAGTCTGTTTCTGTATGTCTTCACTTAGGGCTTGCTGCCAACTTGCAATTAAAATAATTATCATGAGTTAAGAAATAATGTTGTAAGCATCTCAGGCTCCAAGTATTTGATATTACTGATGAAGGGCCAAGTCATTCTGGTAGTATCTTGTTTTGTTGAGCTATTTGTGAGATTATCTGTGATTTATTAATGATTTGTTTATGAGTTCAGTGCAGAGATCATAAACACATTGTAGGGACCACCCTCCTGGGTCTTGCAGAGCCCAAAGTGTAGGAGGTTATCATTAAAATCCTCATCAGTTGGTCTAGGTCCTCCGAGTTGCCTTTGATTGGAATTGGCAATTCCATAGGTAGATTAGGAGACAAACTTGGTTTACAAGAAAAAACACCAACACCTCCCTACACACAACTAAGCAAGTATGCACCAAGATTATTTTACAAGAATACCCACAAGAACAACAAATGAAAGATAATGATCGATGCCCCATTTCTTTCTCTCTAAATCATTGAGACATCATCGAGAGGTCCTTAGAATGGGTCATTAAGATAAATCATAAGAAAATATCAAAGGAGAACGACCAATTTTATCTATATCTCTTCCCAATTTCAACATAGCTAAGGTGATTTCTTATGCTGATACCCATTGTAGGAGGGATACATCCTAAGAAATTTTGATCAGATGTTTTGATTAGGATGAGGTGTGTGATAAGCCATTGATATAAACTCCACTGACTCATTTACCTATGATCTAGACTTTAGATTTTGATAATTATTTTTTTATTTTATGACTTGAGACACTTGCTTTCTACTTGTTTTACCAAAGGTGGAAGGTGATGATTGATTTATTATGGGTGAAGGTTTATTGCGGGGGAAAGCGAAATGGGATGGATGGTTTTGGATTTTTCTAGAATATATATATATATTTTTTTGTATTTTGAAAATGATTTGAGGCTGTCTTTGTTCTTTTGGAGTGTTTATGTTTTTAGATTATTTGATGCTTTTTAGAATTTTTTCTAACTTTTTAAAATATTTTTGTGTTTGATGAGTTTTCAAATATTTTTGGGTTTTCTAAGATCCGACCAAGAACCTAACCTAAAAGACTATCCTAGAGGCCTTGGGGGCTTATCAAAGATGAGGCTTGTCTATGTTATACACTTAGAGACCATGTAGTTTGACTGACTTGACTTATTGTTGAGGTATGAACACTTGATGGATTGCCAGTTTATTATGATGGATTGCTAAAGGACTGACATAGGGTGTCTTGGGGGCACATAAATGATGGCCTTGCCTATGTTCAAGCTCAGAGACTCATAGTTTGATAGGGTACTATTTTTGGATTTTTGATGTTTTGACCTTTTTAGGGATTTTGATGTGTTTTGGATTTTGACTTTACAATTTTTTGATTTTTTTTGGATTTTAGCTATATAGGATTTTTTGATTTTTTGATTTTTCAAGTATTTTTGGATTTTGATGAGATTTTATGAATGCTTTTGGGATTTTCAAGAATTCAATAACCTTAAGATATACAAGAACCCAAGCCAATCCAGAATGAATTGCCCCCAGTGTGATGCAATAGACTACCTTGATATAGGTAGAACAAACTGACCTCTGGAATATGGCAAGTAGGACTAAAGGGGATACAATACTTCACAAGAGTAAGCTATGATACAGATGTAGATGGGTGATAGAATAAATAGGATGAATGATGCAATGGATGGGTGCGATGCAAAGAGCCAAAGATAGACGGAGGTGCTTTATTTATGTAAGGCACCTTTTTGCCAAGTTTTCACCAAGGTACTTTCCCAAAGTGCCACCGAAGTGGTTTTCACTAGAGGATGATTTTTTTCTTTATCGTTTTCAATCCTTTTTCTCTTTTTTTAGATTTTTGATCTTTTTTAGTTTTTTTGTATTTTTCAAATTTATACCCTTCAAGCCTATTTATGATTTTTTTTAAGATGCAGACTGTTGGTCGGTTCCTGCAAGGGTTCACCTTCAAGCATTGATAATTGATATGCTCCTGGTCCATAGCTTGTTGTGATGACAAATGGACCTAACCAGTTAGGCTCAAACATTCCTTTACTATCTTGATCTATAAGATTTTTCTGATTTTATTTAAGAACAAGATCCCCTACTTGGAAAGATCGACTCTTGATATTTTTGTTATAGCTTTGTTTTAGTCAGTTTTTATATACTTGCAAATGATTAAGGGCGTTAAGATGACACTCATCTGAGAATTCTAGCTCATTTAGTTGAGATACTTTGTACTCTTCATTAGTGATTAGGTTTTGCAATGATACTCGCAACGAGGGGAGCTCAACATCAATTGGCAGGATGAATTTTGATCCGTAGACTAAGGGGAATGGGATCACACTTGTAGGTGTGCGGATATTGGTTTGATAGGCCTAGAGGGAGAGATTTAACTATAGATGCCAGTCATGACTAGTTTCATTGACCATTTTCTTTAGGATTTTTAGAATGGTCTTGTTTGTAGCCTCAACTTGACCATTGCCCTGGGGGTAATACGGGGTATAAAACTAATCTTGGATGTTGAATCTTTGACATAGCTCTTTTACATCCTGATTATTGAAGGGTATTTCATTGTCTGAGATAAGGGCTTGTAGAACACCATAATGATAGATGAGGTAATTTAGGATAAATTTGGCAATTTGCTTCTCTGTTATGTAGGTTATAGAAATGGCTGTGACCCACTTGGTAAAGTACTCAATGGTTGTTATGATGAACTCGTGGCCATTAGATGAGGTGGGAGTAATTTTTCTTATGAGGTCAATCCCCCACTATGAGAAAGGCCAAGGTGTGACCATGGGTTGTAACTCCTGAGCTCAAGCATGAATAAGATCTCCATGCTATTGACATTGGACACACTTTTGTGCATACTGATGGGATTCTCTTTCCATGGTTCGATAGTAGTACCTCATCCTCAACAGTTTCTTAGTTAACATCATACCACTAGAATGGGAACCACATATGCCATCATGTACTTACATTAATGTGGTCAAGGCTTCCTCTTAGTTGAGACATTATAGTAATGTCACCTCGATGATTTAGTGGTATAAGGTATCACTTAGGATCATGAATCAAGATGCCTTTTTAATAAAGTTATTCTTAAGGTTGGAGGTGATATTGAATGGGAGGGTTCCTCTACTAAGGTAGGTGAATATATCATGATACCACGGGGAACCGGGAACAACGATCACACACACAAACTCAGATTCTAGGATTTTGAAAGCTGGTACGAGAAGTTGCTCTACCAAGAATCCACATTGAGGAACGTTGTACGACATATCTAACAATTATCCAATTGTTGCCATAGCATTTGCTGCTCAATTGTTCATGCGAGGAATCTACTCAAAAATTATGTCTATGAAAAAGTCCTTAAGAATTTCTACCATCTTCTTGTAAGGAGTGAGTTTATCATCCTTAGTTTGGTATTCATTGTTAACCTGGTTGATAACCAGATATGAGTCCCTATAGACTTTCCTCTCTTGTATCTACCATTGAACTGCTATCCTTAGACCTGTTATCAGGGATTCATACTCAACGATATTGTTAGTGCATGGAAATGATAGCCTGTATGAATTTGGAATGCAGTCACCTTGAGGGGTGATAAAAAGAATACTCGCCCCTAATCCATGTTGGGTAAATGATCCATCAAAGTAAATTTTCCATTGATTGGTTATATTGATAAGCAAAACTGATTCATCAGGGAATTCAGATATCAATAGGTTTTCTACATGGATAGGTGCTTCTACTAGTTGGTTTACAATCACTTGTCCTTTGATTACCTTATGATCCATGTACTCTATGTCAAATTTAGTTAGGACCATCACCCATTTGGCCATTCACCTAGTGAGAGTTGTTTTGGATAACAGGTATTTCAATGGGTCGATCTTTGTTATAAGCTTGATTTGGTGCAATAAGTCTAAGCTTTTGTAAAGAAAAAACTACTACTAAGCATGCTTTCTCAATGGATGAATAATTAATTTAATAGCCCACCAAGGTTCTACTGATGTAATAGATAGATCTTTTTTTTCCATTTTCATCATGTTGTGCTAGAAGAGCACCTAGTTCTGCTAATGTTGCCGAGAGATACAAGATTAATGGTTTGTTTAGTATCAGCAGAATGAGCATTGGATGTGCCAATTATTATTTCTTTATCTATTGGAAAGCTTTATCACACTTCTAATCCCACTTGTAAGTTATTCCTTTATGGAGAAGATGTGAGAAACGATGGATTTCCTTTGACAATTGTGCTATGAACCTTCTAATGGATTGCAATCTTCCTTGTAACCCTCTCATATGCTTCAATTTCTATGGTGGTTCCATGTCTAGGATGGCTTCTACTTTTGGTTGATCAATTTTTATCCCTCTTTGTGAGATGATGTAGCTAAGAATTTTTCTCGATGTAACCCCAAAGATACACATTTTTGGGTTCATCTATGCTTTATTTTCCTCGAGTCTGTCGAAGATGGGTCCCAATACTTCTATGTGCTCACTCCTTTTCTTTGATTTTTCCAGAATATCATCCACATAGTCTTTGAATATTTTTTGGATCATGTCATGAAATATGAGGGTCATTGCTCTTTGATAGGTTGCTCCTACATTCTTCATCCCAAATGGCATCATGTTCCAACAATATGTTCCCCATGGACAAGTGATTGTGGTTTTATGTTGATCCTCCTTGGTGATCATGATTTGATTATAGCCTGGAAATCCATCCATGAGTGACAACATTGCATGTCCAATCGTTAGGTCGACAATGATTTTGATGTTGGGAAGAGGGAAATCATCCTTTGGACATGCTTTGTTTAAATCCCCGAAGTCTATGCATTATTGATGCTCCCAATGGGTTTGGAGACTAGTACCAGGTTTGAAACCCACTCAGGATAATCTATCGATTAGATGAATCCAACATCAAGAAGCTTTTGTAACTCAAGTTTCACCAAGAGTTCTATTTGAGAGTGCATCTTTCTTAATTTCTATTTTATTGGTTTGGCTTCAGGATAAATTGCTAAATGATGCACAACTAGTTCTAGATCAAGCCTTGGCATATCTATGTATGACCATGAAAAATTTATGCTTCTCTCTTTCAAGAATGCTGCTATGTTTTTCTGTTCTTCATCCAACAAGGATTTAGCATAGAAAGTGATCTTGGGTGCTTCTTCTGTTCCCATATTCACTAGGGTAGCCTTTTCTACGAGCACTGCTGACTTTTTCGGATGCATCACACTAAGGGGGATATTGAATCCCTCATCCTTGGGTGCTTGAGAGATGTTTTCACCCTTGGATGCATCCTTTATTTTTACTATTTTAGTATCAAAAAGTGCCATAGTGTGGTTTTCACTCAAAGATCTGCATGTTAGTTGCATGTCATTAATTTTGCGACTGAAGGATTTAATCGATTACTCGTAGTACACCCATGCGTCTAGCTCTATATCAAAACCAGATTTTTGATATGCCCATGGTAAGTTATCATGGAGCCCCATGAATTCTGAGATTGCTTCATCATTTTTAAATAAATCTAGAATTGGTGGTCCTTGTTTATCCCAATCAATGAGTTGGGGATAGACTTTAGCATATTTTAGTTATTTGGTCATTTGGGGTAAAAGATGTTGTGGATATCATGAAGAGAGAGTTATTCTCAAAAAGGTCAGCAACATCAAGGGGAATACGTCTAGGGTAGTATCACATGATGTTATTTAACCAAGAGGAAGCCTTAATCCTTTTAGCAGAAGTACCTTTGCCAAGAAGGGTAACCTTGCTAGCAGTATAACCTATGCCAAGATTCTTTGGATGTTTCTCAAGAACGATAGGTTCTAGCAAACCATTTTCATTCTGTCCTAGCTTCTCATTCTTGTTATAGCCCCATCCCTTCATTAGTTTCAAGCCTTTGTTGTCATCTTCCATGGGAAGAACAGGGGTGGGTCATTCATCTTGATAGAGCAACTTAGAGACATCCTCCTCATTGACATATTCTTTGTTCAAATCCCCCCACTTGGTGAAGGTAGTAGCTGTCATATTTATTGTTTCAACCACTTTGTTGATAGATGTGGGTCTCCCATGAGGTTTAGGAGAAAGAGGTAGCTCCCCCAACACAAAAGTATCTTTTGTTAGTTTATAGTTTCCACAACCATCATCTTGGATCATTGCTTTGATGTCAGGAATATTTTGCACAATGGGTGTTTTTGTTTTTGAGGTAGATGCAAGGGATGATGGGTCAACAAATGAGAAATATGGGATAGGCCGTTCATCATTTTTAGGGATTTGGGGTATTTTGTAAAACTCGGCCTCAAGGTTCTTGCAGTAGTAAAAGGGTTTAGGATCTCTATGGGTGGTAACTTCTCTGTCCTCAAAAGGAAAATTTACACATTGGTGATAGGTTGAAGCTACAAATTTTAGGGCATGAATCCATGGTCGACCAAGCAATATGTTGTAGGGGAGATCAAGGTCTATCACTTGGCATGTAATCTCTGCAATGATGGGTCTCACTTGGATGGGTAGTGTGATGACGCCTTGTAATACCCGCTCTTGATAATCATATGCTCTAATAGTTGTACTCTTTGCTTTCTTAATAGAATCTTCTGAATACCCTAAGTTCTTAATCAACTGAAGGGTGCAAATGTTTAGACTAGTACCTCCATCTACGAAGAATTTTTTAACCTTGTTCTTATGAACAATGACCTCAAGGTGTAAAGCATGATTATGAGATGGTTGCGATGGTAGGTATTGATCTAAGAATTTGAGAAGGTGATTAGTGATATGCCATACCATAGATTGAAACTGCTTTGTACCAATATCCTCAGGGATGTATGATGTGGATAAAGCCTTCTCTAATATTTCCCTATGTGCGAGGGATATCATCAATAGTTCCGAGATTGATATCTGTGCGAGGGTCTTCTTAAGCTGATTTAGGAGACTGTACTTGCTAGGTTTTGGTGTTGAAAAAGTAGGTTGTGTTCTAGGTTGAGATGGAGCTCTTTGGATGGTGAATTTTCTACGTCACGTGGTGAATCCACACTCTGCACTAGGCCTTTTGATGGTGATGACTATGATGATGCTACCACAAGAAATGACTAAATTGGAATAGACATGTTGTACGTTTGTGTAATCCTTACCTTTTCCATTGTTGTCTCCTTTGTTGTGATCCGACATGGGATTATTGTATATCTTAAGATCCTATTTACTAGATGGTACCTCAAAAAATATGTCTTCATTCTTGATAAGGTCTTGGGTAACATTTTTGAGCCTCATATAGTTTGATATTTTATGCCCCTTGATTTTGTGAAAGACAAAGATCATTTTGATTGTACCAAGGTGGTTTATCTTTTGGTTCTTGGTAGTTTTCAAAATAAGGAAGTGTTATCAAGTTTGACTCTACCAATTTCTTCATGATAGTTTCAATAGGTCAACGAATATGTGTATTTGTGCTTTGGATTTTTGTTTTTGTTGGGAGTTTGTCTTTGTTCAGTTTTGGTGTTATTGACCTAGTTGTTTTGTGATGGTGTGTAGTTGTTTTGTGATGGTGTGTTTTTTTTTATGGTTGGTTGAGTGTTAGCTATTTGATTGTTGTTTGGACTAGGATCACTTAGGACCACTGTAGCATCTACCATGCCATCATTGGTAATGTTCTTGTTCTTAGCCTAGACACAAGGCTTGTCATTTAAATTAGTTGATGGGCGGTTGTCTTTGTAGGCTTGAGTATTTCCCTATGAGATTAGAACTCTTTCGATGTTAAGGTCTCTAGGGGAAATCTCATCGTAAGAGGTAATGCACTACATCTTCAAGTGGAAGGATAGATCTGGATCCATATTTGTGATGATGATCCCTACTTTTTCATCAGGAATGGGCCACTTGCTCTTGCTAGCTCTTTGCTTCCATCGTTGCAAGAAATTGGCAAAGATTTTGTTGCAAGAATGAAAGTGTTATCATTGACGTCAACTGGTCAATTGGTTATCAATTAGTTGTTGTCATTGATGTATGTTATTGGTTGTATATGTCGAGGATATTGAGAAAATTGTAATGAAGAAAGGTTGCAGGTGTTTAGTGGTTGCTTCGAGTTTTTCTCTAGGATTTTTTCTTTTGTTTGTGTGGTTTAGATATGTTGATCATGGTTGTTGGAAGCTGCTATATCCATATTTTTGGCTTTTGATTCATTGTACAGTGTGATTTATGTTAACCAATTATGAACTAAGGTTTTCTATGTATCTGGCTAAGGTCGAAGAGAAATTTTGTTAGTCCATATTTATTTTTGGCTAAGTCTTATGACTTGCAGTTCTAGAGTTAAGTTGCTATGATTGTGTTGAAGATAGTTGTGGTGTCTAGAAGGATTTGATTGTGTTAAGATATGCATGTGCTTAATTGTTCTATGTGTTTTATACTAGTTTGGCCAAGCTTGTGTTGAACACTACTTTCAAAGTTGATGAAGTGTGTTGGGATCTATTTGGGTTCTCATCAAGCATGTTTTGGGTTGCCCTCATTCTAATTCCACCCTAGGATGTTTTGGTGCTGACCTAATTTGAATTTAATGATGGGTGGCCGACTTTGGATATGTTTCAAAGTTGAAGATGGTATAAATATATGATGAGTTATTGATGAAAGATGTACAAGAGATATGTGCAAAGAAATAGATTAGATAGAAGTGAAATAGAGCAAATAGAAGTGAAATAGATGTGAATAAGTGGGTGTGTGTGATGCGAGTGTGGTAGTTTAGTGTGAAGTCTAAATGTTGAGTTTCGAGATGTAGTGAGTTGAAGGTGTACTCTATCTTTCATGTATGCTTGCAAGTGGTTGAGTAAATTGTGGTGGAAATATGTGTTGCATTGAGATTGTCTTCTCTTTATAACATATCTCTTCTATCTTCTTTGTATCTCTGTGGCAGTGAGCCCTTTGAGTGGTTAACCCTATTGGACAGCGAGTCCAGATTTGAAAAGTGAGTCCTTGTTTTGGCAGTGAGCCTTTTTCTCTGGTAGTGAGCCTTTGTAATTGGTTTTAATATTCTCTATATTGTGAGTTAATCCTCATCGTGGTTTTTCCCTCATTAGGTTTTCCACATAAATTTGGTGTTACTATGTTTGTGTGCTGGTTTTTAATTTCTGCACTTGCACTTAATGTTTAATAATTTTAGTAGAGTTAAGGATTTGTGATTGATCTAAGTTTTGGTGAATGTTTTAAAAATGTTTAAATTTTCTACAACCGATTCACTCCCCTCTCATCTATCTTGTTCAACAATTGGTATTAGAGCTTGGTTCCTTAGAGAAGAGCTTAACCACTCAAGGAGGGTCTTGGATGGCTAGAAAAGTTACTCACGATTATCTGAGGTTCGATGGAACTAATTATTGGTATGTGGCGTGTGAGTAAAAAATCATTGGATGGATGTGGTTTTGTGGATGTAGTCCAGATTGGGTGAACCACGCTAAATTCTTTGTGTTGTCTTGTTGCTGCTATAATTTTGTGTGTGTTTTATCTCTGTTTTATTGATCAAATCTACATTTAATTGTTAGATATTTGCCCTCTAACACTAATAAGTGGTATCAGAGAAAGTTTGTGTTTAGTTATCCTTTATAGGAAGGTCTCATAGTTGAGTGGGAGTGTCACGGTTGAGTGGGAGTAATGGCAGATGAGGGTAAGTTGAAGGTTGAGAAGTTCAATGGGTAGAACTATCAGTTATGGAAGATGTAGATGGAGGAGTACCTCTATCAGAAGGATTTATGGCGGCCATTGGAAGGGAAAACCAAGAAACCCTCAACAATGTTTGATGAAGATTAGGATATTTTGGATAAAAAGGCTCTTGGTAGTATTTTTTTATGCTTGGAACAATCGATGGCATTGAATATTAACACAAAAAAGACAACTCAAGAGTTGATGCAATCCCTGGAAAATTTATATGAAAATCATTCCATTTCAAATAAGGTATTTCTTATGAAGAGTTTATTTAATATGAAAAAGGTAGAAGGTGGGTTAGTTGCTGATCATTTAAATGAGTTTAATATGGTCACCAGTCAATTAACTTTTGTAAATGTAAACTTTGATGAAGAAGTTAGGGCTCTTTTGATTATGTGTTCTTTTCTTGAAAGCTAGAATATCTTGGTAATGGTTGTTAATAATTCTATTTCTGGTTCGAATACATTGAAATTTGATGATGTTGTTGGTGTTATTTTGAGCAAAGAGATTCGTAGGAAAAGCTTAGGTGGAACATCCACATCAGGTAGTGTTTTGAATGCAAAAAGAAGGGTCAGAACAAAGGAGAGAGGAAATAATTCTAGAAGTTGTGGGAAGTGACAAGGAAAATCAAAGGACAAAAGGTCCCAATCTAGAGGCAAGAGGGATTGTTGGTACCGTGGTAAGTCAGGTCATTTAAAGAAAGATTGCTGGTCTCAAAAAATAAAGAAGAAGACAAAAAGGAAGGAAGTAAATAGGAAAATGTGTTAAGTAATAAATATGATGAGGATGATTTGATTATTTCCCTTGATAGTACTGATGATTCTTGGGTGTTAGATTCAGGGGCTTCATTTCATGCTACCCCCCATATAAGTTATTTTCTTGACTATGTCCAAGGGGATTTTGGGCTGGTTTATTTGGGTGATAACGAACCTTGTTAGATTGTTGAAAAGGGAATTATCAGATTAAGTTATAGAATGGGAATCATTGGCTACTACATGAGGTAAGGTACGTTCCAAGGTTAGGCAAAAATTTAGCTTTTATAGGGTAGCTAGATGATGAAGGTTGTGTTGTTACATTTAGTGATAAAAATTGGAAGGTTACAAAAGGTGCCTTAGTGGTAGCAAAAGGTGCCTTAGTGATAGAAAAAGGTGTTAAAGTAGGCACCTTATATCTTTATACAGGTCATACTATTCCTTCTACTTTAATTGTTACAAAAAAAAGTCAATGTTCAGGATCAGTTGCTACAGTTCGATAGGTAGAAGATCAAGCAGTGGTTGTGGGTTCCAAAACAACACTATGGCACAATAGATTTGGGAACATGAGTGAAAAAAGGTATGAAATTACTTCATCCAAATAAAGTTTTACTAGGTCTAAAATGTGTTAATATGGATTTTTGTGAAATTTGTGTGCATGGCAAACAAAATAGAGTTAGTTTTCTCAAGGATGGGAAGAAAAAGATAAATGAGAAATTGGAGCTTGTGCATACAAATGTATGGGGACCAACTCAGGTATCTTCTCTTGGTAGCTCTTAGTATTATGTTACATTCATTGATGATGCAACTAGGAAGGCATGGATAAATATTTCCTTAGGCAAAAATTTGATGTATTTGAAACTTTTAAAAAATGGAGAAGCTTGGTTGAGAATGAGATAGGTAAAAGATTAAAATCTCTTAGATCTGATAATGGTGGTGAGTATTGTAGAAAAGAGTTTGAAGATTTTTGTTCCTCTAATGGTATTTGTAGGCATAAAACAATTCCAAAACTCCAAAAGAAAATGGAGTGGTTGAATGCATGAATAGGACAATAATGGAGGGTGCAAGGAGTATGAGGTTACATGCTAGGCTGCCCTTAAACATGTGGGTAGAGGATGTAAAAAATGTGGTTTATTTAAGTAATAGAGGTCCTTCTACTCCTTTGGGTTGTGGTATTCTAGAGGAAGCATGGACATGTAAGAAGATGAGTTATTCTTTTCTCTGAACCTTTGGTTGTGAAGCATTCAAACATGTAGAT
>CM021110.1:376942853-377031348 GCA_007115665.2 Sequoiadendron giganteum
TGTCCAAAGACACAAGAGGAGGAAAATAAAATGTCCAAGGTACCATATGTTTTAGCTGTAGGTAGTTTAATGTATGTCATGGTATGCACAAGACTGGATATTGCACACGCTGTAGGAGTTGTTAGTAGGTATATGAGTCATCTTAGAGTTGAGCATTGGAATATAGTAAAATGGATTCTTAGGTACTTGCGAGGTACATCCTATAAATGTTTATGTTTTGGGGGCTCTAATACTGATTTAAAAGGATATGTTGACTCAGATTTGGTAGGGGATATAGATACCAGGTGGATTACTGCATGTTATGTATTTATAGTTGGTGGGACAACAACGAGTTGGATTTCTCGGTTGCAAAAGGTGGTTTCTTTATCCACCATGGAGATAGAGTATGTTGCTACAATAGAGGCAACAAAGGAGATGATATGGCTGAAAATTTTCATGGAATATTTGGGAAAACAATAGGTTGAAAATAACTTGTTTAAAAACAACCATAGTGCTATA
The DNA here is from genome assembly GCA_007115665.2 of Sequoiadendron giganteum. Lineage (NCBI taxonomy): Eukaryota > Viridiplantae > Streptophyta > Pinopsida > Cupressales > Cupressaceae > Sequoiadendron > Sequoiadendron giganteum. Next base: position 376,943,352 of record CM021110.1, read on the forward strand.
CATCTTGCAAAGAATTCTTCCTTGCACTCTAAAACCAAACATATACAACTGAGATATCATTTCATTCTGTCAGTGTTGGAGGATGGATAGGTAAAGCTAGAAAAGATACATATAGATGTAAATGAAGTGAATATGTTTACAAAGGTAGTGACAAGGGATAAGATGAGATCCTTTTCAGCTTTAGTTGTTCTTCATGGTTAAAATTATAACAAAGCAACAAGGTCCAAGGTGCTTATTTCCAGTGGGAGTTGTAAGTACAACGGTGTCATCTAGGATCAATATCCAAGTGGGAGATTGTTTGGTGTGGAGCCTAATCAATATCCAAGTGAGAGATTGTTGGTATGTGGTGAATGATCATGCTATATTATACACTCTTGATTTTTCTCCTATTTTTTTTCTTTGTCACTGACAAGATAAAAAATGACTTTGTAAATCCCTAATTCTAGAAGCTTCTAAAAATCTTGTAATAAGCGGTTAGGATGGGAGTTGCAGTATGACATTATTCGTGAGATTGTAATATTTTTTTGTGCTGAATAATTAAATCATTGGATGGCTACGATTTAGTGGATGTAGCCCAGATTGGGTGAACCACACTAAATTCTTTATGTTATCTTGTTACAACTATAATTTTTTTCTGTGTGTGTTTTATTTCTCTATTTTATTGATCAAATCTGCATTTAACTGTTAGATATCTGCTCTCTAACCCTAACACTAATTATGCTATTTGGAAAATATTGATGGAATAATATCTGGAGTATTGTGGATATGATGTGGAGAAAAATTACAAGAATCCTTACACTCCTCCTACTAATGGTTTTCGAGTACAGATGATGAGATCAAGGCACATGAAGTGAACAATAAGGTGAAGTGAATTTTGAAGAATAGTCTTATTCATTCTGAGTTGATTAAAGTTGAAAATATGAAGATTTCTAAGGAAGTTTGGGATGCTTTAGAAAAGGCGCATGAAGGTGATGAAAGGGTCAAAGAGGCAAAGTTGCAGAATTTGGAGATGAAGTTTGAGCTCTTACATATGTCTAAAGATGAGAATGTTAAAGTCTATGTATAGAGATTGGATGAGGTAGTAGCTAGAATGTGAGAACTTGGTGCTACAATAGATGAATGCAGGATTGTAAAGAGGATTCTTAGAACTCTCTTTGATGCTTACAATGAAAAGGTATGTTCTATTAAAGAACATATAGATTAAAAGACTTACACTAAAGATCAATTGTTGGGAACTCTAACATATTATGAGATGAGAAAGCCAAATTTGAGAAATGGATCCAAATCAAAGACTTCTTTTAAGGCTACAAAAGCTAAAGATCCCGAAGAAGAAAATATTGATGAAGTAGAAGCTAAATTTTTGAGAAGAATGAAGAAAGGCTCTGGCAAGTATGAAGGTAAGTTACCCTTTAAATGCTTTAGTTGTGGAGGAATAGGTCATTATGCTTTGAGGTGTCCGAAAAGAGCTAAGAGGAATAAACAAAGATATGAGAATGAAAAGAAAGGAAAGAAGATTAATAGAGCATATTATGCGAATGATAATGATAGTATATCTGATATTTGATTATGGAGATCTTGATAACAATGAATGCTTGTTATTGGCTATAAAAGATGAACCTACTTTTGCTAATTCTGAAAAAAGGTGAAGGAATGCCCTTCAGAGAAGGAGTAAGATGAAGGTATTGTTATCTCTGCCCTACATTCTAAATAGGAAAAAAAATATTGGGTTGTTGACAGTGGTTTTTCACATCACATGACTGGTGATAAGAGTAAGTTTTTTAAACTTGAAAAATATGATGGAGGCTTAGTTATGTTGGAGATGATACCGGTGCTAAGATTTGTGGGATACGTTTAGTAAGTTTTGATGGCAAGAATAATACTGATGATGTCTTCTATGTTAAGGGTTTAAGGAATAATATTGAGTGTTGGAAAAATGTGTAGTAAAGGATATAATCTTGTATTTGAGGATGAGAGATGTGAAATCAGGAAAGGATCCAAAATAGTGATTTCTATAGGAAAGAAATCCAAAGGAAATATCTATCAACTTAAGGGTGCTGATGGACGATGCTTTATGACTTAGATTAATGATAGTTGGTTGTGGCATCAAAGAATGTGTCATATGAATTTTGATAACTTGGAAAGGATTAGTGCAGTTCAAGTCATGATAGATTTACCAAGGATTATAAAGTCTGTTAACTCTATTTGTAGGAATTGTCAGTTTGGAAAGCAAGCAAGAAACCATTACAGATCAAAGGAACAATCTACTATTGGACTACTAGATTTAATTCATATAGATCTCTATGGTCCTACAAGAGTGAGAAGTATACAAGGTGAAAGGTACTTTGTGCTTTTGATTGATGATTATTCTAGATATACATGGGTTACAATTCTTAGAGAGAAGTCTGATGGATTAGATAGATTGAAGACATTCAAAACTATGGTTGAGAATGAAGTAAATCTAATAGAGGTGGTGAATTCACCTCCCATGAGTTTAATATGTTTTGTGAAGTGAATAGAATAAAAAGATAGTTATCTACTCTGAGAACTCCTCAGTAGAATGGAGTTGTTGAAATAAAGAACTAAATAGTTCAAGAGGCTGCTAGATCAATGAAAACTGAGGCTGGGCTATCAAAAGTTTACTAGAGAGAATCTATTCATACTGCTATTTATGTATTCAATCAAGTTCAAGCAAGAGAAAACAATACAAAGACACCCTATGAGCTATGGTGTGGAAGAATTCCTATTGTTGAATATTTCAAGGTATTTGGAAGCAAATGTTATATTAGATGGGATGAAGAAACTTTAGGAAAGTTTGATGCTAAAAGTGATGAAGGTATTTTTCTTGGATATTCTACTAAAAGAAAAGCTCATAGATGTTTCAATAAAATACTAAGATTGTAGAAAGCACAAATGTCAAGGTTGATGAAGCAATGAAAAATTCAATTGATGTTGATGGATATGCATCTGATGAACCTGATTGCGTAAGGATTGAAGAAATTGTGGAAGAACAAGAAAAGGATGAGAAAGAGAAGCAAAATGAAGAAAAAGAAGAAGCTCTAGTGGTGTCCCCTAAGACACATAGATATGTTTAGAAGAATCATTTTAGAAAGTCAGATCATTGGAGACAAGACAAAATGAGTATTGATAAGAAGCAGAGCTGTTGCTAGTGAGGTAAATCTGTGTTTACTTTCTGAGATTGAACTGAAGACTATAAGTGAAGCCTGTAAAGATGAGAACTGGATGGAAACTATGAAAGAAGAAATTATGCATATTGAGAAGAATCAAACTTGGGAATTGGTCCCAAGATCGACAGACAAAAATATTTTTGGATCAAAGTGGGTATTTAAATATAAGTTGAATGAGAATGGAGAAGTAGTCAGAAACAAAGCAAGGCTTATGTGTAAGGGTTACTCAAAAGTAGAAGGAATAGATTTTTAGGAGACTTTTGCTCTTGTGGCAAGAATGGAAGCTATAAGGATGTTCTTAGCATTTTCTACTCATAAAGATTTCAAGGTCTATCAGATGGATGTCAAGTCTACATTTTTGAATGGTGAGATAGAAGAAGAGGTCTACATGGAACAACCTAAAGTATTTCAATTATTAGATCAACCAGATATGGTTTGCAGATTGAAGAAAGTTTTATATGGATTGAAGCAACCTCCTAGAGCTTGGTATGCATTGTTAGACATGTATTTGAATCAACAAGGTTTCTACAAAGGTACGATAGATAGTAATCTATATTTCAAAATTAAAAATGACAAAATCTTGATTGTGGTTGTATATGTTGATGACATTATTTTAGGAGGAAATGAAATTATGTGCAAGATGTTTGTAGAAGAAATGCAAAAAGAATTTGAGATGTCCATGTTTGGAGAGATGAATTTCTTTCTTGGGCTATAAATTAATCGAACAGAGAAAGGAATTTTTATTTCCAAGTCTAAGTATGCAAAAGAGATGTTGAAGAAGTTTGGGATGGATGGTTCCAAACCGGTATGCAATCCTATGGCGAGTGGTTAAAAATTAGGTAAAGATAATGACTCACCTAAGGTTGATAAGAGAAAATATAGATTGATGATTAGTGGACTGTTGTATTTGACTGCTACTAGACCAAATATTATGCATGTTGTCTGTCTTGTGGCTAGATTTCAAGAAGATCCTAAGGAAACAAATGTTGCCACTATTAAAAGAATATTCAGATATTTGAATGTCACTCCGGATTATGGGTTATGGTATCTTAGGGATACTAACTTTACACTGAGTGCTTATATAGATGTAGATTGGGCTAGATGTGTAGATGACAAGAAAAGTACAAGTGATGGTGCATTATTTCTTGGTTGTAGATTGGTGGCATGGTTGAGTAAAAATCAAGATTCAGTTTCCTTGTCTACTACTGAAGCTGAGTATATTGTTGCTGCATATTGTTGTACATGAGTTTTATGGATGAAAAAGACATTGAAAGATATCACAGTTGTGTATGATGATCCTATTTCTATCTTTTGTGATAACACAAGTACAATTAACATTTCAAAGAATCCAATGATGCACTCGAGGACAAATCATATATCTATCAGGTATCATTTCTTGAGATAAAAGGTTGTGGAGAATGAAGTAAAGCTTGAGTATGTCCCTATGAAGGATCATATTGCTGATATATTTATGAAGGCTCTTCCTAAAGATACTTTTGAGTATCTCCAGGAGAAGTTAGGGGTTATTTCCCCTCCTTTCTTGAACTAGATGCATATGGATATGTATCAGTCTGATGGGTTTATGGATCCATCTTTCTTCTAGATTGATGTTTTGGTGGCTACCCCTCAGTGGGAGCAGGTAGTGTATGAGTATTTTGTTGTTAATGTAAAAGGGGAAATCGATGTAAAATATCTTTTGCCTTTGCCATTGATGTCAAAGGGGAAGAGGAAGAATGTGAAAAAGAGAAGAGTATCATGTGAAAAATATTATCTAAGTTAAGAGGGAGAAACATAAAGCAAAATCATATGAAGTGTGTTCAGAGCTACTATGCCGTCTTTGATGTTTTTTCACATCATGTGTTACCATCAATGACAAAGGGGGAGATTATTGCAAGAATGAAATTGTTGTCATTGATGTCAACTGGTCAATTTTTTATCAACTGGTTGTTGTTATTATTGATGTCATTGATGCAGGTTATTGGCTATATATGTCGAGGATATTGAGAAAATTATAATCAAGAAAGGTTGCAGGTGTTCAGTGGTTGCTCTGAGATTTTCTCTTATGTTTGTATGGTTTAGATATGTTGATCACAGTTGTTGGAAGCTGCTATATCCATATTTTTGGCTTCTGATTCATTGTATAGTGCAAGTTCACCATTTGTGAACTGAGGTTTTCTGTGTATCTAGCTGAGGTCCAGGAGAAATGTTGTTGGTTCAGATTTCCTTTTGGCTAAGTCTTATGACTTGCGGTTATAGAGTTAATTTTTTATGATCATGTTGAAGATAATTTTAGTTTCTGGAAGGATTTGATCATGCTAAGAGTTACACATGCTTAATTGTTCTATGTGTTCTACACTAGTTTGGATGACCTTGTGCTGACAAATACTTTCAAAGTTGATGAAGCGCATTGGGATCTATTTGGGTCCTAATCAAGTGTGTGTTTGGGTCGCCCTCATTCTAATTCCACCTTAGGATGTTTTGGCGCTGACCTAATTTAAATTTAATGATGGATGACTGACTTTGGATATGTTTCAAAGTTGAAGATGGTATAAATACATGATGAGTTATTAATGAAAGATGTACAAGAGATAAGTACAAAGAAATAGAGCAGATAGATGAGAAATATATGAGAATAAGTGGGTGTGTGTGATGTGTGTGGAAAATCAATGTAAAGTCTAAATGCTGAGTTTCTGGTTGCAGTGAGTTGAAGGTGTACTCTATCTTTCATGTATGTCTACAAGTAGTTGAGTAAATTGTGGTGGAAATCTCTATTGCATTGAGATTGTCTCATATGTGTAACATATATCTTCTATCTTATTTATATATCTATGGCCGTGAGCCCTTCAAGTGGTTAACCTTGTTGGACAATGAGTCCTAATCTGGATAGTGAGTCCTTGTTTTGGTAGTGAGTCTTTTTCTCTAGCAGTGAGCCTTTGTAATCAGTTTTGATATTCTCTATAGTGTGAGTTAATCCTCACTGTGGTTTTTCCCTCATTGGTTTTTCCATCTAAATCTAGTCTTACTGTGTTTGTATGTTGGTTTTTAGCTTCTTCACTTGCACTTAATGTTTAATAATTTTAGCAAAGTTAAGGATTTGTGATTTATCTAAGTTTAGGTGAATGTTTAAAAAAGGTTTAAATTTGCTACAACTAATTCACCCTCCACCCTCTATTTTTTGGTTCAACAAATTCTCCTTTGTTTTGTTTGAGAGTGTATAACTCTTCTATGCTCACGTCCATGTCTAGGTTAAAGGAGAAGTGGTCTGAATTTATCGGTGATTTCTTGGAAAGTTTTGATACCTAGAGGCAATTGAGAAAACCAGTCAATGGATGGGATTATCAAGCTTCATGGGAAGATGCATATCAAATAGGATTCATTGTAGGTGACCTCCATACACATGACATTAAACTCTTTGATATGTGTGAACCCCAATCCTAGACCTGCACAAACATAGCAAAAAAACACATAATTAGATCCATATGCAAGTGAGAATCAAGATTCCCCATGAAATCCATTTAAATTGCAAAGAACAAGAAATGAGATGGAGAACACAAGAAAACATAAACAAAAGCTATCAAATCTTATTCAATGTAATTCAAAATCTTGATCCCATGGGGGAATTGGTGCCATTTATGTGTAGAAAATGGCCCTTTCTCAATTCCTTGATGTAGTTGTGATGATCTTTGATGATGATTGTTGATTCCTTGAAGAATTTTTCTAATAACTTAGCTATGAGAATAATAAAATTGATAAAAATGCCTAAGGATGGATGAAAATGCTATGAAATTTGAAGATAATGATGTTGCATAAGTTGTGGATCCAAAATACAAATGAGAGCCTTCTATTTATAGAAGAGAATGATGGAGGAAGAGGCAAAATGGATGAATGTGGGATTAAAAGATGGACCAATGGCATTGCACCACTTGTCAAGATGTGATTGGAGGAGGAATGAGCACATTTTGATGAATGTGCACATAAATGCTATTAGATTCAAATTTGAAATTTGAAAGTTGGCTTGTTGGAGGGAGGAGGAAATGGAGTGAATGTCACTTGGCTCAAGGAGAAGGACATGTAAGAGGCATTAAATGCCTTGTTGGAAGTACTCATCCACTTTTGGAGGGATTTTCAAATTTAAAGAATATTCCCTTATTGATGCCATGTTGAGGAGAAATAGAAGAATTAATAAATCAATTAAATTGATTTATTGTGCAAGTTGCAAAATCTAGAGGATTTGATGGATTAGGATTAGGATTAATCATGATTTGATTAATTTGAGTAGAAATTAGATGATTTGACAATTTGACTTAGATTTTAGGATTTAAATAAATCAAGATTGAGAAGAAAACGATTTAGACTTTAATTAAATAAATATTTTGATTTATTTAACCAAAGGGGAATGATGTTAGATTAAATTAAATAAGGTTTAATTTATTCAATTTAATAGGATGACCTTAAAAATTTAATTAAATAAAATGAATTATTTAATTAAATAGAGACATAGGGTTAATTAAATAATATTGATTAATTTTTTTTTTTGATCGGTAAAAGGTTATTTTATTTTATTAATAAAAGTAAAAGGATTACAATTGTATTACAATTTTTCACAAGCCCAACCTTAAGTGGCACCTTCTGTTACATCAAAATGCATTTCAAAAGATCACTCCCTCTCTAGATTTATTTTGCTAGCCATAATAGGAGTTTTTTATCGGCTTCTTTCATCATCAAAAAATCTACCATTAATGGTAGTTTGTTTCCAATTGCCTACACCAAAATTTTAGTCCCTGTCGCATTTTCCCACGGTTTCCTACCAGCTTCATCCTTCCTTCATCTTCCTCTTGTTTCGTTTGTGTTGTCATCAGCTCTCAACTGCCTCACCTTTTGGTTCCACCATATATCACTTCCGCACCATGATTTTGAATGTTCATAAAACAGGAATAAACTTCTTTAATTTTTATAAAAAAAGAGATATTTCACAACAGTTCACCTAGTCTTTTCGTGCCTCCTTCCTCCACGTCTTGCCAACAGCTGTTTCCTTGGGACTGGGCAAGAAATTGCTGCTATCTCCTATTGTTGAAATCCCTCCCAATGTTTGAGCATGTATTTTAGATTCTCCCACGCCACCAACATGTCCAGTTTATAGGCCTCCTTGTTAGTCCTCCTATGCCATTGAATGAAAGGGATAAGCCCTTCTTCCGTTGCCTCGTCCATGTCTGCAATGCCCTCTGAGATGTCAAAGCCTACACTTGGCACTGCCCATTCCAAAAACGAATCCATTTTCCCCAGCAACTCCACTTCAAATAGTTCCAACATCACCCATTCTATCTCCTTTACATCCTCTCCAAGCTCTAAGTCCCAAGCAAAGATCATGGATGCAATATCCACATTCAAACACCCTTTGTGCATTGCTTTTATGAATTCTGGGCCCAACGTTTCCATCACCACTTCCACTATCTCATCCTTCAGACATTTCAACAATTGTTTTAATCACTTCCATGATGGCGGCCTGAAAAAGGCTTTCTACTATAGTTTTGTCGTGAACCCCCACATTGCTTCCATCGCCACCCTGCTTCCTGCACCGATAAAACTTACATGTTATCTTCAATCCGGTACATCATGATTATCTCAATTGCATCTGCGCCTGCAAAAAAATCCTTGCTCTGCGATATCATTACTCCACACGCGCCACCTTCATCACATCTTGCCTTGCTCTTCCTAATGTTCTGACACGATCTGTCCTGGATGTGACATGACCACCGTCATATCTCTAAAGGGTTGGTTTCACCAATACCCATAATTTCCCTCACCTTTGCAGGCCTGCCACCCGACCAACCACCCGCCAAATTGATTAATTTAATCAACAAGGAAAAATGACTTAATCAGATAAATAATGATTTATTCAATTAAGGGATGAAAGGTGATGACAAGCTGAGAAGGTGATTAAGGACAAAACGATGTTAGTAATTAGGATCAAGTGTGTTGGTATATTTTCCATGTCTATAATATGGTCCACATGACTTCCTATCCCTTTGTATTTATCAAATTTGGGGACCTCAAAACTAGAAGGGAATGGTACTGTTGTCTCATAGAATTTCACCCTAGCTATGTTGTAGAACTTAGCATTCTAGAGGAACATGGAAACACTCAAAGGATTGTGGGCTAACCTGTAAGATAGAGTGAATCTCCGGAGAAGGCCGGCTTACTAGCTGGTTATCACCTAAAGCTACTGATTTTTGCGGAAGAAAAGGGAGAAGGAATGCTTGAAAGGGAAATGTTAAAAATTAAAGTATTGGGTGATACACCAAACTAACTAGGACTATGAAAGTTCAGACTTTCATACATTTGAACACTAATGACAAAATTTAAATTGCACAACTTATTTCTGTAGGTTCATGCATAAACATTTCACAAGAAATTTTGAATGCATTAACTTCTAAAAAGGAAAATACTTTCACATTCTAAAAGACATATGAAACTTTAAACACAACCTGCAACCTGCATAAACATACTTTTGCAAAAATGGCATGCAGATTTGAGACAAAACTATAAGGAGATTAAAATACCTCATTAATAACTTGATCAATCACTTGGTAATACACAATACTACAAGAATAAGAAGGAAAAAATGAGTCTATAATATCTAAGGTGTTATCTGTATTTCATATCCAAAAATGAGTTACAAAATGATGCCAAAAAATCTGTCAAGAGGACTCCAAAAGTCACTAACTCAGAAAATTGCATATCAAGAACTCATTGCAAAAGAGTCACTCAAATGACTATATCCAATATCTCCCTCCAAAATTCCACAAAAAGAGGTTCTAGAAAATAGTTGGGGTCGGATGCAACAAGAAACCCCAAATTTAGCATGCAAATCCATCTCCAAAAGTCATCAATAAGCTTGAAATGGTCAATCTTGACCAAGTCCACCATAAAGACAAACTAAAAACGCTCCAAGATGCTCTCCAAAGCCATAAAAGCTCTCCTAAATCTCCTCCAAATGTTTTTAAACTAATTCAACCTCCCTATATGCTCTCCACTTGTTTATAAGGCATAACTTTAAAGCATATCCATATCGTCTTTTACCATGCGTTGAAAGCTCCATGTTCTTCACTTTACATTTACAAGGCATGTTGTATTATTTTTGTATTTTTAAAATAATAATTTTGATTAAGTTATTCATAGCACATTACTTAGTCAAAATGCTTTACATATAAAATCTAATTAAAAAAAAAGAAAAAAGAATAAGTCTTAAAAGACTTATATACCATACATAAGAGGAAAAATTACAAGGCATAAGACAAAAAGTCTTAGCCCACGAGTTTATTAGTTTGGCATTGTATTTTTTAAAAACATAGGAAAAAATGCCTAAACTCCCATTGACATATTAGGGTAAACCCTAAGTGACAAAACAAAGGAAAAATGAAAATATCATTTCATTTGTAATTGAAGCTTCTAGAGGAAGCTTAGGCCGCTGACAAGGGTTTCATGGAGCCCTGAGGTTATGGCAAATTCTGGAATTTCAGAGCAACATACTTCAACAGATTTGTGCAAAATGAAGGGAAAACTTAGGTATAAGCCTCTACATTCATTGTTTTCCTCTTTTGTGAAGGAAAAGCTCAAAAATTGAGCTGCATTTGTAGACATATGAATGTTTCTTCTGGTTTCGTGCTTTTCTGTAGGTTGCCATACATTTATTCTGGAGAAAATAATTTTTTTTTGTAATTTTTTTGAAGTATTTGTAATACAGGCCATAGCCTACATATTGAAAATGTTTACACATCTTTGCTTCCATTTATGGTTGAATCTTCTACATTTTCAGTATACTACTTTGTGTATTTGTGTATTTTAAATCTCTTCTTACATGCACATTAGGGCTTCAATTTTGCTATGCGAGCATTTTCTGTAGAAAATTTTGACTTCATCACCTAGCTGGGTCTGCACTTTAATACCAAGGGTTTCATTCCCTATTTTTTCTAGCTTCATGATTTTCACTTGAATTTTTTTTTTCTGCTAAGATTTGGTTCTGCTCTTCAATCATATTAGAGGCTTCTATTCACAAATACAAAAAATCCTTCATATTCCTATAGACTAGTTATGAACTATCTTACTGTGTAAACACCAATATGAAGAAGAATGCCCCTATTTCCTTTTGTAATATTTGTCATGCTATGCAATGACCATTGACTTAGATTCTCTAAAAAACTATCTATTATAAATTTTCATTTGACTATAGTCTTCAAACATTAAACTAGATAATGACTGTCATACTCTTTTTCATGACTGTCACTTATGATCACATTCCAATGGTCCTGCTTTCTTTTCACGACAATCTCATGACTTGACCTTAGATGACTTTCTTTTCACCCACTATCCATTGCATTTTAGATATGTTATCAATGTCATTCTTCACCTTGAATGATAAAATCATAAAATATGGACTATATATTCATCCTCCCCCTCAACTAGCTTAGTGACTTCCACTTCATGATTTTGTTGCCACAAGGTGATCTAACCTCTGGCACTCTGCTCCTCACTTACACCATTACTTTTAAAATTATATTTCCAAAAGGGTTTACTTGACCCTTGGAAAGAAAACCTTGAACCATCCATTTACTATCCCGCATGTTTTTCTAAATTGAGTCCAAAACATATCAAATCTAAAGACTTTTGGAAGTCCTTCATAATTTCATGATTCTCTATGCTGAATATGTCATAGTTAATAAACCATTCCTCTTCTACAAGACCATTTGAATGTGATATCTTCCCTTTCATTTACACTATGGAAAACAACAGTGTAAATAACTACATTTACTATTCATAATCTCTGAATGATCTATCTTCATGGTTTGTGAGAGAGACTGTCCTCTTATTGTGACTTTGTTGAGTGAATAATTTTCATTTATGATGTGATGTCAACAAATTCACCACCATAGGTGATGAAAATTATCCCAAAGTTGATAAGACATGATGATTTACACTCTTACCCTTTCAATGAACAAAGAGAAACAACATGCTGGGCTCAACCCTTGTGGGAGCCACATTTCAACCCACATGTTGAAACCTGATAGATCAAAATAGTGATGAACTATGTACCTATTTTTGCACATTAAGCAAACATGTTAGAAAAAAAAAAGCATACTTTGGATGTGTTTGATGACTTTGTTGTTTTCTAGGACATCGAAGGTTTGCATGCTTATTTAATGTATTTGGAGATCAGTTTATATGTTCATGGGTGTTTGTACATGTAATGTGAGAGACCTTAATTGCTCTAACAACAATTAGTCACTCAGATGCAGGAACTAGGGGAAATATGAAGCAAAGGACACAAAGCAGCTCAAGGTGGAAGAGAAAGCAAGGCAACACACACCGAACCAGTCATTTAGGCAATGACTGGCCTCTTTCCTTACATGTGCATTCTTTATTTTTACCTATCAATGTATATGCTTTTATTCCTTTACATTGAATAAGTTAGTGTCACGGCTTGTGTGAGACAATATGTAATTTTAATATCAATAAAGATTACCTTTTCAGAAAAGATTTGTGTAAATCCTTCCTATGTTACATGCAATTGTATAAATGCAATAATTTGTTAATGTAATATTTTGATTTATGCTTATGCACCTGAATGTAATGTAGGAAAGATTAAGAAATGTACCCCTTTTGTAGTTTTAAAACAAAGAGCTCTACCTGAATGAGCTATTAGCAAAATTTGGTAACATGTACCATTGTGATGTTTTAGTCAAAGGGATATGGACATAGGTTTGTTGTGTATGGGGCTTCTTCATTTTTACCATCTGGATATCCTGCATTTCTTGTATTAACACCTTAAGTTGTGATGCTACATCGTGTTGGATCTCAAAAATGCAGGTTACAAATCCTAAGAGGATGCCAGGATCTATGATCAGACTTGCAATTTTTTTGAACCAATGAATGAAGTTAACCTATATGGTTGATGACTCCCTACACTTCAGGCTCTACTAAACCTAGGCGAGTGGACCTTGATAGTTGAAGCAGTTTTAGAGTTGTATGGCTTAGTTGAATTTATGAATCTATCCACAATAGCATAAAGTGGAATAGATGAAAGCTTACTAACTACTCCTACTAAAATTTGAAATATGAATGTATGGATAAGATTTTATGAAATTATAAAATGGAATTGGTATGACCAGTTCCTATTTCTATTGGGCTAATGGAGTCAAGAGGTGAAAGATATGTGACTTACTTACTGGCTACAATTCTAATTGTTTGGCACTTATGTTTGTTTACACCTTGTATAAATGTGCAAAAATGTGACTGATAGACTCTACTTATTGATCCAATTGATCCTATAAAGTTACTGTGATCTATTAAAAGTATTTTAATCCTTCCTTAAAGGGACCAATTAAAAGAATCACTCAATGACAAAAAATGTGTATTGACAAATGAAGTATATCCTTAATTTGAATAACAAGACAACATCAATGTGGAGACAACTTGACAATATTATCAATTACCTAACTCTTCTTACTGATCCAAATGTTACCTCCAAGTTATTGTAATCAATCAAAAGGATTTTAATTCTTTAACAGAAACTAATTGATTTAATCACTCAAAAAAAGCAAGTGTGTCTTGATGAAACTGAAATATCAACTTGGATACACAGGTTCAAATAATAGAGAAATAATATTGTGGAGACATCCAGATAATTTCTCAATTCAACAAACAATAGACATCAGATTTTAGCCACCAAATTAAAACTTCTTTTCCATTATATGTATCTTCAAATAGTATGCATTATAACAATAGTTCTTAAATAAATGAGCAAGATTTTGCAATCTATCTTCTTACTATGCCTACTCTAAAATGAAAATATCGTGACAATCCTTCCACTCATCATAAGTTCAACATATATATGAATATTTTGAAGGGGGTATACCCCTTCACAAGAGTATTTTGGAATTAAAAACAATAAAAAATTAACAATTAAGCTCTAATGAGCCATAAATGAACTTGTGTTATATGATCTAGATATTTTTGGCTCAAATGTGTATCGACATCCTCCACAACATTCCTTGCAGAAATCTCCATGACAATAATATTTTCCAAGTGTTCACAGGCCCTTTCTAATCCTTGATCTTCACCCTGAGCTATTTTTATGGCTTCTCAGAGTATCAATCTGCACTCTTTCATCCATTCATCCTGACTCTTTATTTCCTCATTATCTTTGAATAATGTTGGCACACCCTCTTTTGAAGCATCAATAAATTATTTGGTATCCCCTTGAAGCTCCTTATAATATTTTTAATGATTCTTTATCATATCTTCAACAACTACAATGGCTTCAACATCAGAAGTGCTTCTCTTTTGAATCTCTCAGAGCTTTTCCTGGAGCCTATCATCTATCCTTTTGTGCTCTTGAATGGCAGTGCAAATTTTGGAGTGCGTTATCCATAACTTGTCCATCCATACCATTAGATTAGCATGCATCTTCTGGAGTACTGTAGAAAGGGTATCAGACCTGGCCTTGACCATTTGAATGTGTATTTGCTGGCTATTCGTTTGTGACTCCTCACACTTGTATTTCGATTGGGAACTTTCTCCCTGAGTTAGCATTTTAGTAGATCCCCTTAAAGTATCCTTGACAATATCTCTCACAAAATCATTCTCTTTAAGCATCCTTTCATTATTTAATTTATACATATCCCTTTCTTTAATCAACATTTGGATCTGGGCCTTTTTCAATTTGGCTACATTGATGCCAATGTCAGCTGTGACTACAGGATCAACCTCACCTACTTTTAATGTCGTTACATTCCCAAATTCCTTTTCTGTATCAATGATTATAGACTTCTTGTGTGGAGGATATAGAGCCCAAATCATGAGGGAATTCTCATCAAGGTTATATCTCGACCCAGTGTATAACTCTATTACACCTTCTGGGTTGAGCTTATGCTTAGCATCATTTTTATGCAAAAAACTATAAAAAACAAGAGCGGAATTCAAATCCAAACCAAGGAAAATCATCACACCAAACTCCTCTAATAATTTCTTCCTCTTTCTGGAGTCATATTATTCATCTCATTCTCTACATCCACCTTCAATGTGCTAAGAAATTGATTTTCATTGTTGGGTGTGATGGCCATGACTGATTCCCTTATTACCTTCCCCTTTTGCTCGTACAAGAAGGACCTAAACTTAGGAGACTTGATAAATTGATCATCAGAAACAAAAGACTTATATGCCAATTGCCTAGTATCCATGTCAGATGATTCTTCTACTTCTTGTTCCCTATTCGGCGGTTGATACTCTTCAATTCATAATTTAGGGATTTTTTTAGGCTAGCCTCATGGCTCCTCTTTAGAATATTCCTCACCAATAGAGGATAACATTTCTACTTCTTGCAATTCACTCATATTCAATTCAATTTTCCTATTGTATTCATCAATTGCCAATTCAGCCTCTGATTCCTCCATGTTCCTAATAATATCATCATGCAGATAGGGTATATGAACATAACCACCTAGGTTGCATTTTTGCCTAGCGAAATCAATAAAACCTTTAGGGTCAAATCCTTTTCTTGGAGCAGCCCGTTTCATATTGTAATGTGATAGTTTATTTAGAATGAGATCATAACCTTCCTTTGACACCATAATAAAATCACCAAAGCACAATGTACTTGGCATGAATGAATGCTTTTCATACACACTCAGGTTCATGACATTAGAATAATACAATTGCCTGACTATCTCTAGATATGCAACTCTATTTGGCACAGTCTTGGGCAACATGAAAGGTGTATCTTCAAAGCCATAAAACCTAATCATAGTGGAATCAGCATAACAATACCAGTCACCCCAATTATGAATTAAAATTGGGGGTCCATTAAAATCCTTTGGCCTTAAAAATATTTTGATTTCATCTGACAATGAATAATCACAAGGGTAGTTATAGAATCTGTACAATATCTTAACAAAATATTCCTCAAAATGAACATAATTGGAGTTAATGAACCTATTGTCCCAAATAGAAGTCCATAACTATATTGGAAATGGCTTCCCCTCTTTATCCAGTTATGTAATTCTCAATTTATCTGGCCACATCCCTAGCTCTTGTCCATAATACAATATCATGTGCATGAGGTGGTAATGTTTGAAGTTCATTATGGGAGAACCGTTTTTGATGGCCATCAATCTTGAGTCAATTCATTTGAAAATATGTGAAGCATAATCAAAAGGCCTAGCATTATGGCATTGCACATTTGCAATAATCACCATTGGTCCTATAGGCATAAATTCAGGAACCTCTGTTCCCAATACTTGACCTACTGAAAAGTAAGTGTATTTCAGATAGGGCTCAAATAAGTCAACATGAAAGGGAGGCTCGTCACCATCCTCAAGTGGCACTAAATTTATATCCTTTCTAGGTCTGTGTAACAATAACCTCCATCCTTTATAGGTTGTATCCATTCTCCAATATTCCTTATCCAAATCATCATACACTATTGGCTGATCACATGTCTCATCTAGGTGAAAAACTTCATAGAGTACATTTTTAGACACATGTATAAAAGGTTTTCCTTGCAGATCACATATGGCTTTCAGGTATGGGTTGTAATGGTTGGCCAGAAGCTTTATGAGGTCTATGATTACAAATACATTAGTAATGACCAAATTTCCCAAATTAAGATTCCAGGGATTGCGAACTGGCTCGAACCTACTTCTCCGACCATAATGAAACATGAATAACTCATATCCCCTAATGGGTGTCCACACATCACCCATATGTGTGCATTTATATTATAGCCTCTCAACATCAGCCCTTAATTGTGTGGACCTTCTGGCTTTTGGTCTTGAATCAGGCAATTGATCAATGAGGTCCTGGTTTAATTTCCTCTCTTTTCTTCTTGATTCTGACCCAGTTTTAGTTTTTTGCTTTTTACTTCTGGGTTGGCTATGCTCAGCCCGTTGTTTCTTGCTCTTAGGTGTCACAAAAATTGATCCTTCCATCCTAATTTCTATACATTGTCCAAATTGATTTTCGAATTATCAATTACAAGGGGATTCTATATGCTTACTTGTTTGTTCTAGTGTGTTGAACTCCTCAACTTTCACTCGATCTATCGTTCTGTCTGCTGCAACTTCTGAAAATTCTCTTTGGTTCAATCCTCTTCAATCAATAAATGTTTACATAAAGTTCATTCATGCAACCACTAATGTCCGCCACTAGAATTGAATGCAATGGAATTTTCAAATTTCAAAATGTCAGAAAGATCTACAAGAAGGTTACGTCGGTGAAACCTTTCTACTCTTTGGCCGATCTGTGTGCTTTTATTTGGCACCACCTTTGTTTATACATTCATAACCGATCACCAATACATAACTGAATGTCCTTTTGATTTGAAATGTCCCTTTAGTTCTCTTATTTAATTGATAAGACCACTCAAACTTTAATCAATGCTATGCAACAACCCTTTCTCTTATTTTTCAACTCCTAGTGTTTCAGTGAGAACCTCACAGAGTCTACCCGATATCAATGCGGTCTTGATCGTTAGAATTCCCTTTGGCCATCGCCTAGTATCTTTCCAATGAGTAGAGGCCACTCTAAATCACCATCGGGCTGACATGAACCATCGCCAAGAGAATAGATTGCCTTCCCGATGTATTTAGTCTCCCCGATGTATTTCCTCTACCACTTTGTTCATTGGGAAAAGTCGGTGAGACTTTCCCCGAAAATCATTCTCATCGATGTAACCCTTGTAGTCAGAGAGATCTGAGGGACTCAATATGATGATATATGTCTCTCTGACACAATAGTCCTCCTATTTTATCGGTGAGAGTATATGTGTTTCTTGCCGATGAATTCTTCGTTGGTGTGACTCTTGAGCTTAGTGTGATTTGGAAAATTTCCTCTAGCTAGCTTGTTCTTACTGATAAGTTCCCATTGGCGAAACACAATGCATTGTCTTCTCGATTATGTACTCATGTGATCTTCGAGGTATTTGATCATTATGACTTGATTCATGTCTTAGTGATATTGCAGAAAATGCTTAAATGAAGGGTTACATGAGTTGTTGATCGAAAAGACCCACATATGTCAATGTTCCAAACATGTACCAAATGCTCATGACATGAGAAGCAACTTTGCTATATTTTGGCTTGACAATAAGTGACAATGGAGCTGGATGATGAAATGACAAATGGTAATAAAAAGTAAAGAGGGAACTTGTAGGACAATGAAGAAAATTCTAGGACAAATGGATATCGGGGAGACCAACCCTTTTCATGACAAGAATCAATTTACTTTTAGTTTTGATCAATTATGATCAAGGAAATGTTTAGATGCGAAAGGCCATATTCATGGGATCATGGGTTAAAATATGGATCTGGTCACATAAATCTCAATGATTTGTATTCATCATAAAATTAAGGTGTGGTAGATTTTTTTGGCCTGTGAAAGGTGAGTGAGTGGAGGTTGGTGAAAATATGAGATTTTTTCAGTCCCAACACATCATATTGTGGGTTTGTTGGAGGAAAATACGTTGCGTATTGTGGGATGATGGATGTATTGTACGTGGGATTTTGATATGATGGGGTGTTGTATGGCGATTATGGTGGTGTGGGATATTGTGATGGTGATGGTGGTGGAGGCGCATATGTTCCTACCATTTTTTGGTTGATGATGTTTTGTTAAGGGTTATACTATAAACCATGTTGTTGGGTGAGAAATTGTTGTTGTTGGGCATATTGTTGAGCTTGTTGCTATTTTTGGGATACTAGAGCTACTTTTTGTGCTGCTAAGGCTACTTGGTGTGCTTTTTGTTGTTGTTGGGCCACTAGGGCTTGATATTGTGCTTTCTATTGTTTCCATGCTACTAAGGTTGCTTTTTGTTGTTGCTATTGTTGTTGTGCTACTAAGGCTGCTTGTTTTTGTTGTTGTGCTGCTAATGCTGCTTTCTATTATTGTTGTTGTGTTGCTAAGATTGCTTGTTGTGTTGTTAAGGTTAGTTGTTGTGATTGCTATTGTTATTGAGCTACTAAGGCTTCTTGTTGTGCTTGTTGTTGTTGCAAGGCTTGTTGATAAGAATCTTCTTCTTGTTGAAAAGCTAGAGCGTAAGCTTGTAATGTAGGATTGGTTGGTTGTTGGGACATCTATGATGGGTTTTGGGTGTTGATGTTTTGTGTGGGTTACAAGTTTTTGATGAGAGGTTGGGGGTTCCCTTGGTTTAACATTCCTTGTAAGATGGTGGATTGGGATGGAGGAATGTAAGTTTGAGGTCCAATTTGATTTTGTATGATGAGAGGGACCAAGGGGAAAGATGACGATGGCACCATTAGGTATTGTGATGGAAATGGCACATTAGGACCTTGATTCCATTAATTTAAAGGGTTCCCTTGATCGATGTTTTGGGGATTTCCTTGTGTTTGGGATGTGGCCAAGTATTATCTTGGCTGATGGGGTTCATAACCAAGGTGTTGTTTTGATTTGGGTTGATGGTGGATGGGATAAATGTGTTCTGGGTAACCAATGGGATGGATGAAATCATTGGGGATTAGATGAAGATGTACCTTGTTCTATTGAGGTCTGATTTTACATAAGGGTATTGACATGTCCTTTTGGGTCTATTGGAAATACTTGGTCCACACTACCGTTCATCATGTTGGGCGCACTTGTGTTACTTGTGGGGATGGATGAAGAGGGGTACCCTCAATATATTGATGTGGTCATAGATTTATGAAGTGTAAGCAGTTGATGTTAATGTAGGGGGTGTTTCGGAATGGTAGGAGCACCAAAGGAAGGTTTCCAAGTGGTGTTTTGAGATGGATTGGTGTTGAGGGTACTCACAAGTGTGTTGCTTGCCAAATGTAAGAGTATGAAGAAAGTCGTTAGCAAGACTAGGAGTATGTGTTTGAGTTAGCCCTAGTGATGGAGTTCATGGAAGCATGGATGAAATCAAGCTTTGTGTTGAAAATTATGGGGGGATTGAAGTTATTTTCTTTGTGGCTTGACATTCTTTCTTATACTCAAGCATTTATTCTTTGGTAAGCTTGAATGGATTGTTTGTAACGTCTTCTACCTCAAAATTTCCTAATGGGGATGAGGGTTGTTGTGATGGGGTAACATGACTTCTTGGATCAAATTCTTTAGGATCAGTATCACTTAAAGTGAATGTGACTGGTTTTTTCCATGATTCTCTTGTGTTGTGATATTATCTTTACCATAAATCGTGGGTCACTTATGGGAGATTTATTTTGAGATTTATAATGTTTAAACTCTCTAGTTGACTCAAATCTTAGTGAAAGGGATGCTCTAAGTATTTTTGGAGAAATGATGATAACAAGAGAGAAAAAGGTGAATTATATGGGAAGTGATCTTTACAAACATTTTTGGAGAACCCTTTTGACTAGAAGTTTGATGTTTTGATGTTTGGATAAAGGATGTTAATGAACTTGTGAATATTTAAGGTAGACTTGTGACTATTAATATAAAATAGTCCACAAATGATAACTAACTTAACTAGATGCATGGAAAAGGATTCATTTCACATACAAAGTAGCTAAGTTAGGGTTTGGATTGATAGATGTCTAAGTTTAAAGTGTTGGTGTATTCAAAAGTTTGCAAATTTTGGTGAAGTGAGGGATGAAATATGATGAGGGATGTATGAAATGTTTGACCCAATGTTGACCTAGAGTGAACCTTTATTTTCCAAGACCAAGGTGGTGAGAAAAATTCTAGACCTCTAAAGTGTTCAAACCCTAAGGACTCAATGATTAAGGAGAAGTTCTTGTGAAATGTGTAGATTTGGTTCATCTATGAAATAGTGTAGAAAAAATATTCTTATTGATCTATCTTAGTTGCGGTGATTCCTTAAGATACATCTCCAAATATACTTTGCACTATGATGTCTAAGTTTGAAATAGCGAAATGTAGACCTTCTCTTAGGGATTTTGATTTTACAATAGATCATTTAGAGAAGCACAAGACCATTAAAAAGAGGATATTTATTGCCACACATGAGGTGGTAATATGAGCCTTTCATCCACAATATTGGCTTGTTCCTCTTGCTAGTCTAAGATGTATGCTTTGATTCTCCATTGGATTGGTGTTTCCTTTGTTTCAAAGTGAAGCTTCTCAAACTACTGATTATATCTATTTTTTCTCCTTCAATTGGTTCAAAGTTTGGTTTAATGATAGCGGGGATAAGGTTTGGTTGTTCAGTTAGAGCGATCTGATACCAAATGGTGATGTGGGGTTCAATTTTTAAATTTATCTTGCTTAATGATTTTATTTCTACCACAAACACTTATCTTTCTTAAGTTTCAACTAAATTTCTATGTCAAAAAAATCACTCATCTCACAAGGTCTATTTTGTGAAAAGGATGAAGTTAGCAACATAGTTGCCTACGTTAACTTTGGGAAGTATGGATTGAGATGTAAACCAAAATAGTTAGAAGTATCTAAGTATAAATCCTTAGGAAAACCATCAATATCAAGGGTTTTTCAAAGGGTATCCATACTTAGACCAAAGGGTTTAAAAATTTGAAAAGACTTGTGGATGTTTGTTTGCAATTGTTTTGGAATTAAGCAAGTATTAAACTGACTCACAAGTATGAACAATCCTATTTTAGGTATGTATTTATTAGTAGGCTTACCACAATACCCTAAGAGATGATTAATCCAAGAATATGGAATGGAAAAATAGGCTATGTCAAGGAAATGTAACATCTTGACATGCCAAGCAAAGGAGTCTCTTCCCCGTTTGCTTTTTTGCCTCAACCAAAAACTGAAAATGGTAAGTAACTTCTTAGAATGGTGCTATTCCAATGCACTAATCCAAAATACACTTCAAAGGAAATGAAAATCCACTAATAACAAGGTTCATAATTTATGTAGGTTGATAAACCAACCTCACAGACCCTAGTGAACACCTACAAGCAATAACCTGTCACAAAGAAAGAAAGATGTACAAAACAACTAAGATGCTCTGTAAGCCTCAAGAGAAAAAAATGTATTAAGAGAATTAATAATTACAATGAGATCAATCCTTAAGAAAGGATATCAAACCCTAAAAGGAAACCCTAGTGCGCACACTTAATAATTAATAAATAATTAATTATTAATGTGCCTAAGTTTAGCTTAAGTAAAACTAAAGTGATAAGTGAATTAATTAATTAACCAATACGATTAAATTAATTAAGTGAAATAAATTATTACTCTAACACCCCCCCTTAAGATGAACTTAGGAAGTAGCTAAAACACTAGGAAAAGATGCATGAAAGCAAAGATGGGTCTCGACAACAAGGCCTAATCAGGTTCCCATGTACAAATGCAATGCACACTAAACCAAACGGGGTAAAGGAGAAAACCACGTGGGAACAAAACTCCTCCCCAAAATAGAATGCAAAAAACAACTAAGTGATGAAATATGGAAGACTCCATAAGACCCCCCAAGGACACCATCTATCACAAAGATACATGAAAGAACCCCCCAGAAGAGAGGAAGAAAGAGACCACATAGCCCCCCCATAATGAAGTAGCTCCAAAAAGATTGAAGAAAAAAAATCTCTTGAAAGAAGTGAGAGGGAAGAAGCCTCATGAATGCAATCTCTGAAGGTGAATCAGGTGTAGCCCAAGATGTCTCCATAGAAGCAAGTGTGACCTCAACTAATGAAGAAGTCAAAGTAGGTGAATACTGAAGAGAAACCTCCAAAGATGAATGATCAACTAGGTCCTGTTGCACTGAAACAAAAGAAACCACATCAGTAGCCAAAGAAGTATCAACAACTCCAATAGCAGGGGGAGGAGATGGAATGGATGGCTCAAGAACTAGATCCAAAGTGAGAACACTGAGGTTCAAGAAGCCAAATGTCTCCTCTGTATGAGGCTTCACACTAGAAGTGTGATGAACAGCTGTAAGAAAAAAAGCACCATTAGAAGAAAAATCTGCAAAGGAATACAACCAAGATGAGTGATCCACCACCCCACTAGCAATAATCTCTCTACTCTCCAAGTCTTTGATGATAACTGAATCAGGTGTGAACTCCACAGATCTCCCATTGCCTCCATGCGTGATCTGATATATGGAAAGAAGGTTGTTCGTCAAATGAGGAACACACAAGACATCCTGAAAAGTGTTACCCCCAAAATTAATAGACCCCTTCCCTGTAACACTCATGTATACATTGTTTCCCATCAAAATAGGAGACATAGTGCAAGGCTCAAAGGAAGTGAACATAGACTGTGAAGATTCCATATGATGAGATGCTCCTGAATCTAGAAGCCATCTCCCTGATCCATGACCTGAATAAGCACAAAGAGCATGTCCCTTCATGTCTGATGAAGTATGTAAACTAGATGTGCCCCTGTCAGACTGTTCTGAAGAAGAAGAATGAGGAGAAGGAGATGATGCAAACATCCGAGAAGGAAAATCAATTTGATGTTTCTGAAGAAGATGCTTTAGCTCATCAATGTCCTTCTTATAGCAACTATGTTTTGCATGTCCTTCCCTCTTGCAATATGCACATGTAACTTTCTTCTTCATAGATGATTTACCCTTAGAAGAGGAGGATGAATCTGAGGACTCCTTTTGCTGCTCATGATATTTGTAATCCTTTTGTTTTTGTGTCTTTCCCTTTCCACTGGAAGCCTTCTGATCTGTGTGCCCTTGAGATGCAATAAGTTCCTGTGATGTAGAAGGTTTCAAATTTCCCATGCTATCCAACTTAGCTTGCTCTCGAGTGAGAGATGAAGAAAATTCATCAAGAGATGGCATAGTAAACTGAGTACCAAGAGCATCCCTAGTGGCATAAAAGGTAGATACAAAAACAAAATAATATGGTCCAAGCTTAGAAAGAATGGACAATATCAATTGAGAGTCTTTCTTCTGAATACCACACTATGTCAACTACAATCTAAGAGACTTGAGTTTTGTAAATAACTCCTAGATGCTATCAAAATCCCTACGATTTAAGCCAATAAGCTCATTCTCCAACTGCAATCCTCTCATAGTATCTTGCTTCCCAAACAAAGACCCTAAAGTAGTCCAAATCTGATGGGGTGTAGTGCAAGACTCAACATGAAAAAGAAGATTAGGAGAAATAAATAGACATAAGGTACCAAAAGCTTCATCACACCTATTAAACCAATTTCTCTTTTCAGCAACACCTATAGGTTCAACTTCTGTACCCATGGTCACTCTATACAACCCTTTGTGCATCAAATGAATCTCCATTTATTTTTTCCAACCAGAATAGTTGAATGGAGTAAGGGATGCAATATTATGTGAATCCATGATAAAAGACAATAGTATATACTCTCAATACATTTTTTTCTCTTTGATCTAAAAAAAATAGTCTGAATTGCACATTTCCCAAGAAAATAACCAAGAAAGCAAAGCTGAGATCTGACAAAAAAAATTAGATACCTGGTAAAAAATATGGAAAAATCAGGTTTGCGATCTATGTAGAGGATGGATTTAGCTTTCCGATGCCGCGAGAATGGAAAAAAATGGAGGTCGGACGCAAAAGTTATGCCTCCTGGAGTGAAAATAGTAACTTCTGACTTTGACAATCGAAAAATGCATCAAAATGGAAAAAATAGAAAAAAACCAGTACCACTGGATAGTGCCTAAAACTAGCTTTCCGACACCTATTCGTTTTCAAAAAATAGAGGTTGTACGCAAAAGTTACGCTCGATTCCATGAAAATAGCTCCAAACTGCCCAATAAGCCCTTCAACAGCCCTTAGGGGCTAAAAAAAGTGGGCCCCTAGTCGCATGTAGGACTAGGGGGCTAGCGGTTGGGGGCTGAGGCTGAAGCCCCTGGTCACCAATGTGACTTGTGTGGGGGCTGGGCGGGGCGCTCGGTCCCCAATATGACCGCTGGCCGAGGGTTTGGAGCCTGTAGGGGTTGAGTTGAGGCTAGCGGCAGATTGGTGGTGCCGCCTAGGGGCCACCGCTCCTGGTGGCCGTCGGGTGGCGCAGAGGTGGCGGTCTTCTTCTATACTAGCCGTGCTTTTTAATAAGCATTTTTTGGATTTTTGTGCCTCGTGAAGCGTGCTAGGGAGGCCGTACGACCTCTCTGGCAATTTTTTTGTGTGCCTTTTTTAATTTTTTTTCAAAAATTAACAAAACGATAGGAATTTATAGGGTTTTTGGGCACTCTAAATGCTATGGCGATGTCCATTTTGCCTAAAAATGCCTAAAAAAATTGGCTACCCCTAGATCTTGCAAAAAGATGCCTAGCTGAAACCCTTGCACTTAAAAATCACTGTAAGGCAATATCCTTCAAAAGACGAACATGCAGCTGCAGATCTGAAGCTCTGATACCATGTAGAAGTTGATAAACCAACTTCACAGACCCCGGTGAACACCTGCAAGCAATAAATTGTCACAAAGAAAGAAAGATGTCCAAAACAACAAAGATGCTTTGCAAGCCTCAAGAGAAAAAATGTGTTAAGAGAATTAATAATTACAATGAGATCAATCCTTAAGAAAAGAGATCAAACCCTAAAAGGAAACCCTAGTGTGCACACTTAATAATTAATTATTAATGTGCCTAAGTTTAGCTTAAGTAAAACTAAAGTGATAAGTGACTTAATTAATTAACCAATATGATTAAATTAATTAAGTGAAATAACTTATTACTCTAACAATTTAGATTTTTCAAGATAAATTGGTGCTATACATACGATAAATTCACTCAATTAAGAGGCCTCCCAGCCCTTAGAAACATCTAAGGGTTTTAATGTATCACACAAATACTATAGGAGACTTTCGTTGGTACAGTCTAATTACACCAATTGGTTAATGACTTTCGTCACACCAATTATTTTTATAGAAAACCGAAATGAAAGTACCGTTTGGGTCATTCCCCCTCACAAGTTGGGAGGTAGGCCCGCTAAAGGTAACACATGTTTGAAGTATAAAATTTTTTTCGTCACCCAAGATTTTCCAAAAGGCAGAAGGGGAGAGGATAGGTGCTTCCAAGAAGAAAAGGTATACTTGTGTGTTTTTCTTCACCCAAGATCGCACAAAGCACAAGGGGAGAGGATACACACAACAAGCATACACAAGAAAATTAGACACATGTTCATTTTAACCTTGACAAGCATAATGAATTCATTTTAAGCACCAAATGAAGTATGTAGATTGTTTTGTTCAATTTTAAACCAATAACCATAATGATGCGAGGGTTTAGTTTTAACCAATTTGAACGCTCATTTTAAACCCAAAAGAAATCTAGTTTGGTCCTAAAACATGAAATGAAGCATCATAAAAGGGTTATAATTACCCCATAAGTGTCGAAACACTTGTCACAATTATAAAATCAAATGGCGTTATGCTTCTTCACTTTGAATTTTATTGCCCAAACTTGAAAAAATAGTTAGCCTAAAAAAAAAGAAGGATAAGTCAATGACATGTTAGCAACCAGATAAAAACAAAAAATTAAAATACATGTCAAAATTCAATTTTAGTTTTAGTTTACCAGTAAATAGCAACACTGAAATCAATTGCGTCACTGAAATCAATAGTGTCATTAGATTTCTATCAGATGCATCACTATATAGAATGTGCATCACTGTATTGAAAAACTTGATGCCTCATTGTGCAGTAAATAGTGACGTCAAATGCGTCACCATATCAAATGCATCACTAAATTAAAATCCATGCTACGTTTAGAAATGAATCTAGCATCACTAATTAAATAGGTGATGATGAAATTAATTACGCTTCATTAAATTAAACATGCATAGTTGTTTTCAAGATCAAATGCGTCACTGTATAGTGATGCATCTGAAGTGCATCGCTGAATCTTCAATAGTGTTGATGAATCTGAAAACACAAGAAAAATAAAAACCTAAAGAAAATTTTGTCAAATTGATTAGTTCAATCCCTCCCTCTAGTGCCAAAATGTGATCGACGACGTAGTACATGCTGACTACACTTGATCCATGAGGATTCAAAGTGTATTTAAACCACTATGCATCAGCCCCAATAAGATCATTCAATGTAAACTAAGCTAAGAATCCATTAAAACTAACATATTAAAATATGAAAGTTTCACAAAATATCTATTCTAATCCATTGAAACTTATCCTATTGGGGAAGTGGTATCGCATTGATGTGGAATGGCAACCCTTTCCTAATCCCTTGGATAATGAGCTTGTTTCAATCGATTCTATTGAAGAGAATCGAAGAAACTGATAAGATCTATGTGTTATGTAACATGATTAAAGTTATTTTAACATGATAAAAGATAAGATAATTGATGTGAGTGTATGCAATCTATGTTAAATCTATGCAAGATTCAAAAGATCAAAACCCTAGTTTCAAAATATGCTAAATGGATGCAACTAAGTTACCATGAAAGCCATTAAGGGATGCTCTAAGCTAATAATGCATGTAAAATAACTTAAAATGCTTTTAAAACATAAAATGTGAGTGCAAGATGAGAGTGATTTTAACACCATAAGTTTACTATTAAAATATGGATCCCTATTCAATAGAGGAAAGCTCTATTTATAGAATAGGTAAAATGAAATTGGTGGTCAAGATCAAAAGGATCAATCAATCGTCAAAATAGAAGGAATATGGAGGCATGGATCATGGATTCCCATCAAGGGTTGAGGATGCAAGATGATATTTAATTAGGGGCTTAAATTCATCCAAAAAAACATACTTTTAAAACTTGCACAAGAAGTCTTGTTGAAAGTTTGTTACCAAAAGGAATATTCCCTTTTTCAAATGAGTGCAAAGGGAAAGAATATTCTATGAGAATATTCCCCTTTTGGAGGAAAATTAGCCATTTAGTTAATTAAAACCAAATTTTAATGTGCAAAGGGGAAGGGATATTCCATGAGAATATTCCTTTTTGGAGGAATGTGCAAAAGAGGAATATTCTCAAGGAATATTCCCTTGCAAGTGGGAGGATTAGATTAATTAGTAATTTGATAATTAAAACAAAGTTTTAATTATGAAAATTAGGGGAATTAAATGATACATTAAATAAATGATTTAATAAAAAAGGGAGGTGTGACATGATATTTAATTTAAATGGCTTAGGGTTATTTAATTAAATAAGAGGACTTAGGGATTAGATTTAATATTTTGATTTATCTAATTTAACAGGGTGAAAGGTTAGCACGAGAGGGGGTGAATTAAACTAATTAGGTCAATTAGATTAATAGATGAAAATGATGCAATTAATTAAATAGCTAGGCTAATTTAATCAATTAAGTGAAAATAGGATGGGTTTTAGGATGAAATGATGTTAGTATATTAGATTCGAGTGCATGATATCATTCAAGAAATTTTTAAGTGTATAGGATCATCTTCAACATTTTTCTTTGAGCATTCACTTTTGGTAGAGGAGATAATTCCTTATGGGGGATTCACTCTCTTTTTTTCTCTCCTATGGGGATATTGATTCTACTTATACAATCAAAACAACACTTGGAGGGAGATCTTGAGTCCTACATTATTTTTTCACATGTACACTTTGATTTATTATTTCTCTCTTTTGGAGATGATTTTTTCCCATGAGGTTTTCCCCTTGTCTTTGGTTATGATATATTTTAGTTCATTGTTCATGGGTACCTCATCAAGCCTTGTAGCTAGGACCCATTATGAATCCATCGTCGCATTCTTTATCTTTTTAGCTTCTCTCTTAGTTGATATTAAGGTTGGGGGTGTTGCAATAAAAAAGTAATCACCTAATAATTAATTAATTATTAGGCCCCTTTTACTTTAATTACTTAAGCTAAACTTAAGAATTTATTTTTATTATTATATTGAGCTATATTTAGATCATGTTTTATCATTGCATAAGATGAAGGCAATTGTCTCAATCTAATCAAACCCTCATCTAGGGTTTACTTTTTAATTTTATAAGCATTCAAATTTTATTGTAATCATTCATTCAAGTTATTGCATCAATACAATTTCTTAGTTTGTCGAGCACATTCAACTTGCTTTGATATATTGTTTGTGATAGGATAATTTCTTATAGA
Organism: Sequoiadendron giganteum; assembly: GCA_007115665.2. Lineage (NCBI taxonomy): Eukaryota > Viridiplantae > Streptophyta > Pinopsida > Cupressales > Cupressaceae > Sequoiadendron > Sequoiadendron giganteum. Next base: position 376,972,519 of record CM021110.1, read on the forward strand.
TGGCTTTTAGTAGTTGTGGGGTTAAATCATTAACCCCAATAAAATATCCCTAAATCCACTAACCATTCCATGTAATCCTCAAATTAGTACTTAAAATTGATAGATAGCTCAAGAAATTCACATGAGAAGATAATGAAAAATAAAACCATACCATATACATCACAAAAAGTCCTTATAATTTACATCCACAAATAAAGACTCATTCACATGATAAATAAAGTACAAAAAAAAAAACATCTAAAGTGACATGTGAGAAATACCTATCAAATAATTTTCCATTGAGTGGACTGAGAGTGGGGGTATGAGATTTTTCCTCCTAATAAACTATGAATCACATCAAATCTCTATTCAATAATATCCTCATTAGGTCCATTCCAAGCTCCTATTCCACTCCATTTATAGGCTCCTTAGTCTTTCTCTTGACCTCATTAAGATAATCATTATTCCAACACTTAGTATCCAATATGGTAGAGATATCCAACCTAATCCAAATCTAACTAATAGCAATATTTTCTCAATCAATCATCTCATAGTAAACTCCAACTATAGAACCACAGGATCTAGGAAAATAATCATATAATTCAACTAGAATATTAACTCCAAAATATAACTAATTTTCTCATTATATAGGGAAAATGGAGATTCCATGAACTCCCTATGGATCCATAATTTACATATTTATAAAATAAAATCATCTATCTTTGAGTAACAGATCATAACAAATATCTTACCCATGAACTCCAAGAAAACTAGAGCAATCCATAGCAAGAATTTTTCCACATCCTTAAAGAACATGAAGATAACCATTCTCTATTGGTAGAATAAGGAACTATAAAATAATCTGAATATTTGTATGTAGAGAGAACAAAGAGCTTATCATGACACCAACATCCACTAAAAAATTCCACCCATCACAAAACTTATAGATCCACACCATTTCTAAATATCTGACTAAAAATGATCCAAAGCTACCCATGAAATTGCGATAAACATCTCCTAAGATATAAAGATCACAAATTTCATTAACACAATTAGATAATTCAACCATAGTATTAGGATCTCCAACAAGGAAAATTAGAACCACCATATACAAACCAAGAAGACAAATAGTTGCCACCAATTATATTACTACATAAAGCTCCCATTGAACTGTGATTTAGAGCCTCTCATAATAGAATAGTCAACTACTACAAGACAAATAATAGGTTCTCAAAGTACCATCATAGGTATCGAAAGTATTCATGGATAAATAATCAATAAAAGTAACATGATACATGAATTTTGATAATGAAAGAACATCTACTAGACTAAAAACATCACCATGAGTAATATCTAAAATCCTATCAGACTTATGTGATCTTGAGTGGAATTAAACATAATTATGTTTACCATAAATAAAATTCCCACAAAAATCAATGTTGAGAGAATAATGAAAAATCCCCTCTATAAGATTTTTATTTTTTTAGATCCTTAAACCTTTTTCACCAATGTGGCCTATGTATTGGTACCACAACGTAGTCTTCTTGATAGCTAACTTTATCTTTGAGGTAAGATCATTCTTAGGTACCCAAAGTACATGATCACCAAAATGAGTTACAATGAATCTTTTTTCTATAGGTTCCTATGCCAATAGTGTAGATTTTGTGGATCTCTTTATTGCAAGTATAAAATAAATGTTGTAAATAGTGTATGAGATAACATCAAGTTAGAAGAGTGTGACAATCTAAACTCCCTTCATGAGAACTGAATCTCTTCAAATCATCTTACATCCCTTTGAGCACTTAAAAACATTTAATTTGCATGTTAAATGCTTATTTTAATTTGTATGCATATACTTAGTAGTTTGCATGCACATCAAACAACATGGGAAAAATTTAATGGTAAAAATTAGATTTGTGTACCCTTACCCCTTTTAATTGGAGTGTCTTAAGTGCAATAAATAGCTCACATGTGGCATATTATTGCATGAGTTTACCTCATGGAATCACCATATCATAATCCCCTCATCGCTAATCCATATCTATTTGAATTCTTAATCTGTAGATTGATCATTCAAAATCTTGGATTAGATCCAAAAGGACAAAATTGATCCATGTCACTTCAACACTCACAAATTTGAACCTTGAATTTTTAAAGTTTTTTAAAAATAAAAGTGGTAGAGTCACTGAAACTTTTACTAATCTTAAGAAATTTTACATAGACATAGTCGTTGTGTTTATAGATGAAGACACAAGAACTCCTAAAGGAGAAAAATAGTGTCTATGAAGTTTATAATTCAATTTTACACCATATTGACATTCCCACTAGCCATTATCAACTAACCTAGTTCATATTTGTGCTAATTTATACACTATATTGTATTTAATGATATTCTCCCATTTATTTAAAATAATTTTAGAATCATTAGATGTCACACAAAATTTATGAGAACATCCTAGTAGCATTATCGAAGCACATCATACTAGGTCCATTGCATGCTTTTTATCCTTTATTTTGATTCATTCCATTGAATTGGTCTTGTTGGTTTGTGGCAAATGATTATGCAAATAATGTACACTCATAAGGTATCCTCGTTGGGGTTTGGGGGTGCAACCCCTGATTTTTTTTTTCTGTTAACATGTCAAGGTTTTCTTGCTGACACATCAAATGAAAAATGACCTTGTAAAACCCTAATTCTAGAAGGTTCCAAAAAGCTTGTTATAAGTGGTTGGGATATATGTTGCGGTACAATGTGTTCGTGAGATTATAATTTGTTTTGCATTGGATAATAAAATCATTGGGTGGCTGAGTTTCTGTGGATGTAGCCCATATTGGATGAACCACGTTAAATTTCTGTGTTGATCTCTTTTGTGTTATTATTCATTGTTATTTTTGGGTTATTTAATCTACATATAATTGTTAATGTTTATTGCTCCAATCCTCCTAAACCCTAACAACTAGTATTAGAGCTATGTGTATTTTGGTTAATTTGCAAGAAACCTCTAGATTTACGTGGGAGCAATGAAAGGAGGTAAATTCAAGGTTGAGAAGTTCAACGACCAAAATTATCAATTATAGAAGATATAAATGGAAGATTATTTGTATCAAAAGGATCTATGGTGACCATTGCAAGGAAAAAATAGAAAGAGACTACTATGTCTGATGAAGAATGGGAGATTCTAGATAGAAAGGCACTGGGAACCATTCAGTTGTGCCTGGCACCATCTGTGGTGTTCAATATAATAAAAGAAAAGAAAACAGAGGATCTAATGGAACCTTTGGGTGATGTTGAGGCAAAAATTTGCAAGGGCAACAACCTTATGGGAAACTTAGGTATTGGGGGACCTGTGCGCATAACTAAGTGACCTCCGAGTTTTATCAAAGCCGACTCTTCATTTTTATGGGGGGGAGGTAAAGGGTGAAAAAAGTAACATGAAATAATCAAACCTAAACTAAGGTGATGCACAAAATCATAAGAGAAATAACTAAGCACAATGCTGAGACAAAGGCTTGAATAGTAACTGCTATTTATCAAATAGATGCTTCCCAACACTGCAAACATAAGAACATCACCCTCTTTGCATAATATTACTCATATAGCATAAACCAACATAGAAGAGTAGCAACATGATCTGTATTTTATTAAGCTGCATCAAGATTACAAAAGCTTGAGACAGATGTTCATATACTCCATAAAATGCAAGCAGTTTAATGTCACATTAAATGCATGAAAAAAGAAAGGCCGAATTGACTGGCATAGTCTGCAAGTTCAAATTTAATAGAAAACACTACAAAAGGCTCATTCCTAGTGCTCAGGAAGATTTTAAAATCTATCTAGCAACAACCATACAATGAGGAAAAAGGTTGCTTTAATAAGCTAGCCCACTGCCTAAAAGACCTATGAGAAAGATGCTTAAGGGAAGCCATCAACGATCTAGATCTTCTTGATCTGACACCAACAGAAAGATCATCCAACATTGCGCTAGCAAGCACATCCCTTGAGAAACCTAGACTACGTAGCAGCAAAAGAGAACACGCGGAAACAAAAAAGGAAACATGGCAGAGAAAAGAACACACGACACAAGCGTTGAACCCAAGATAATAGATACAGGAACGAGCGCCACGCGTCGAACACATGGAGCCCAAAAAAATAAAGGTGAGATGGCTCAAAAGAAAAATCTGACAGGAAGCCATGTGTTCCAACTCCTAGCAAAAGAAACCACAGTGTGGGCCCAACTCGGAAAGAGATAAGTGAGTGGCACACGTAAAGCAAACAAAGTTTGGAAAAAGAAAAACCATACGGCCCAACAGAAAGCTCCGATAGGAAGCTACGTGGTGACTGCCGAGAAGCTGTGAGTGATACAGAAAAAAAGGAAAAGCCGTGAATTGAAAAGAAAACCATGAAGGAAAAAGCGATGCGTGAATAAATATTCATAGTTTGGCGACTCACGGGGGAATTTTGCCTGTGGAATGGAGAACCCTAGAAACTTTGGTCTCGCAGACCAGTCTAACTCCATTACAATTGCTCACAGCTGAGAGAGGGCAGTCTGAAGCCCGGTCTAGACTTCATTTGATGGTGCAGAGAGAGTGCACACATTTTTGTGCGCCATGTTAAGATAAATTATTTCCTTAAAAGGAAATCCACTAGATACCTTTGCCTCTAATTCAAGGTGGAAAAAGAGCTGCACCAACTGATGCACTATGTTTTCAATATTTTTGGTAGTCGAAGATTGATCAAAGGATTGGAAAATGGATAGATCATGCTTCTTCTTCTTGATCTTTGCAATGATGTGGTCAATACCTGCCACCGTTTGATCCACGATGAAGGGAGATGGAAGCCCTCGCTGAGTTAAGTGAGAAATTTTTTCCCACATATCACTGGTAATCTGGGTTAGCTTGGTCCTACACTCTCCCACATGTTGGATGACCTCGTGCATAGAGATGAGAATATTTACACCCATGGCCGCCACTGTTCGATCCTCGATTCCCACACCGCTCAATGCTTCATCGGAGGCTATATATAATTTTCCCAATAATCACTTGGCCTCCGGAACTTTATCAGAAGTCATCTCCTACACGTGTTGCATCATTTCGCTAACCACCCCACATAAACTGGTTGCCTGCACCATACATGTTAGAGTGGGCTGCAATTAAGGCATAATGCTTTGACCTTATCCTAGTATGATGCATGTAGCTCCTTGGTGATCTCTAGCGAGTTCATTTGGGGTGCAGGAGGTTGGGCTTTCAAAAGATCCAATTCTATAGTTTTGCTGCTTAGCTCCACCTTCAACTCCGCCACGCTTCCTTCCAGGATGAACAACTGATTCCTCAAAGCAGAAACCTCTCTCTCCTTCTCTACCAAGGCCAATTTGACCTGCCTTTACTTCTCAGTTTCCTGCTCCAATGTGACATTCATCTCATTTACTTCCTCATTAGTGCTCTGCCGAAGCTGTTTCAGACCATCATTTGCCCGCTTCAATTCATCACGGAGGGCTGCTTCGGTCACTCAGCATTGCTCAATCTCTTTTTGTAGGGCTGGAACAACCTCCACGCCCAAAGCCTGAAGCTCATTGAATTTGTTTTCAAAAACATTCTTTTCATTCTGTAGCTGATTGATTTCAACTTCCTGGGCCGTTATGCTTGTTTTCCCAGATATCCACCTTTCCCTTCAGCTCTTTCATTTGCTCATCCTTTTTCTTCATTTGGTGACTAAGCTTGAGGAAGTTGGTATTCACCACCCTCTGGGTCTCCTCCATTAGTTCAACCTTATCTTACGGATGAGCCTGCTTTAATTCAAGCCCTACGACATTGAAAAAATAGTCACTTGGTGGCATTTCCCCAACCAACTTGATCACATTGGGTGTAACATTTGCAAACATCAATGAATTTTGGCTTTCATTGAACATAGTTTGCAAAAGAGGCTCTGCTTGTCTGCTTGCATCCTTTTCCATCCTTTTCTATATTCGGCTCGCTCGAGCACTTTTGTTTGCATCCACCTATGAAAAATATTCCTGGGGCGGAATACCTAGCCCACTAGAAAAAGGGAACTCCCGGGGAACTGCTAGTGGGAAAGACAACATGCTCAAAGTATCGACAGATTTGGTAGGCCTCGTAATAATTTCTAGGGAGAAAGGTGGGATAAAATGACTGCCTCGAGATGGTGAAGACATGGAGGGAAGAAAGGCCAGGGAAGTACTTACAGACATGCTGGGTCTCAGGGATACAATTTGCTGACTTAGAGGGTCAGGACGTGCGACTATTTGTGTTTCTAGGGTAGGAGAAATAGTAGGAGATGGAAAGGGACCCCCAAGAGAAATAATATTGGTCTACCCTGGGTAACCAATGATAGGAATAGCTGGTGCGAAGGACGTAATAGGAGCAGACGCAGAGGAGACCAAAGACATAAAAGGGAGGGAAGAAGGGGGAAAACATACCTGGGCTTCTCGTAGATGAGTAGTAGGTACCACCACTTCTTCACGCAGTGATTCTTCTCCTTTTCTGGCTTCCTTTGTTCATGGTCTTTTCTTCTCCGGAGAACTGTCTAGATCCAAAATAACCTTTCGGTGGCATCTGAAACTTCTCGGCCTCTTCACGCCATGACTAGAGGAGCTAGTGGGCTCCATCATCTGTGTATTTGAAGATTCCTCCTACTATGACTATTGTCTACTGACTGTTGCTCCTCGTGCAGGATCTTTTTCAACTATGGGAGCCCTCCAGGCTACCTCTTCTCCATGCTCCAGAGCTACACTTTCCACCTCATAGAACTTCTCAGAATATGAAGGAGAGTCTCACTGTTCAGATGCTCATGACACCAGATATCATCAAACGTGTCATCCGAGTCCACCTCTTGGAAGATCTCCTTAGTCATTTTTATCTTTTGCCTATACGTCTAGAAATATTTAATTTTGTTAGGCTTCCACAAAAGCTTATTCAATTGGCTACATAAAAATTGATTTATTTTGTGATTGGGGTTGGGATTCTCCATTATATGATAAAATTTTAGCCAAGGTAGTTGACTAGAGTTGGAAGGAATATACTCTAGACCGATGTATAATCTCACATTCCCCTCATCTGCATTTCTTCGAGGGTCCCAAAATTGTTGAGGCTAGTGTGGAATCTTAATGCCAATCTATGATAGATTGCCCTTCGAATTATACCACCAGGTGTCACTGATGACCATTAGCCCAAGGTAACCCAATTTAGAGTATAAAACCTCAGAGCTATTTACCCTTGAGCTCTTTTTCTTCACCAACGATATAGAGCCGAACATGGCTGGTAGTGCCAAATGGGAAGTTAGATGTTTCCCTCCCCAGTAATCATTTTCAATGTTGCATAGCTGCCTGAAAAATTTGAGGGCTAATACCCTATCAGAAAAAAAATGCGGGAGCCGAAAAGGCTCCCAGATGAAACCTTGCATACAGAGCATTGTGAAATCCATTCCAAAGAACCAATCGCAAGGTGGCACAAGCCCCTTCATCCATGATATTTGGCTCTGTGTCAAGCGAGCAAACATATTGCCTCCATTGTGATCCAAAGCTCATAAAGTTGGAGCTAGGAAATCATCTGAAAATGCGTAGTAATCAAAATTTTTTGATAGGACATGAGTCCAGGTTGAGACTGGCCTTCTCGCGCCATGTTCATCAAATGCTACCAGGGGCATATATTGCTGGAAATAGTCGATATTTTGATGCAAAATCATGGAGATTAAGAAAGAGGGATACCTAAACTTGGAACCAGGTTCAAAATCCCTCAGCTGCCAACACATCCCTTCAACTATGACTTTTGAAAAGTCCATCAGTGGAGGCGTGGCATTCTTTTTCAGCATAAATCTGAGACTCATTTGGAAGTCAAAAAATTCCCTATCTATATCTAATCCACACACCAATGCCAACATGGAGAAGATGGAGGCCGAACCTGCTTTAAAAGAAGCCAGACCAAGTGGGAAGCTAGGAGGGACGGAATTATCTGACGGTTGACCCATCTCAGTGTTATAAAATTGCTACACCATCCGAAGCGTCCTCCAGTAACCTTGTATTCTAGAAATATCAAAATCTACAACATTCTCAAGAGAGTTAAAAGTAATGCATAACATATCTTAAAGGGCCTGGGGACAGATTACTACCCTAAAATTTTGGCAGCTTATGACTCCTATCCAAGCGTCGAAACATTTCGCGCAGGCCGTCACAATCTCCAAACAATGATGCACCAAAGGAACCATGTATTGGGGAAGCCCACAGTTCCACAAACGTTTGTGAAAAGGATCAGTAATTTTCTTCATTTTTTCACATGTAGCCTCCCTTAAGCTTTTGGGGTTTTGAGATAACTCAGGATCTCAAACATTATCCTAATCTTTTGATATCAAAGCCTGGTTTCTAGGAGAAACCATGCTTAATAATTTTTGGTCTGCTGGATTTGTATAGGGCCAAGATGGCTTTGCTAGAATACCTGGGGTAGCATGGGAATCTTGGGCATATATATTTATGCAAAGCGCAAGAATTCTTCGTTCTTCAATACTTTCAGTGCCTACGACCTATGTTGAACTCTCTGCAATTTCAGCCATTTTCTTGTATTTTTGAAGGACTCTACAACTTAGCTTTTGAAAACACTTCTCTTAATTGCAAATGATTCAGATGGTTACACACTTTGTCAAGCTTACACAATAAATTCCCTCCGCGTGCTCTAACGTATCTTTTTGATTTTTGAGAAAATCGGTTTAGCAAGGGTACATGCCATCTTTTCACATTAGTTATGCCATGCACCACTAACCCTTTTTCAAGCATGCGAAGAGATCACCAACCTACCAAAAGACTCTACACATTTAAGAGATATGACCTCACATACGGTGGTTCTTGATTTTCCTTGGAAAAAGCACTGAATTAGCATTGCCATATCTTTCACGAGTCTTTGCATTTATTGATTACTTGATCGTAATCGGGCGCATCAACCAATGGCCTCATCCTGAAAGATTTAATTTAATTTAAATAGGACATCAACATTCTATATATCAACAACTAGCTCACTCTCGTCCCCTTTCAAACACTCAAGCTGAGCAATTTTCAATCGTATCTAATTATGTCCATTATTTTGCACACCGCAATATTGGTTATCAAGGCTCCTCAACACCATTTGCTTCTAACATAACCATACCTTGCTTAATTAGGGAGGCCCCTAACCATCTATAAATATGACCCTTGGCATCCTTGCTAATCCACATTTACATTCAACATTCTTAGCAATTAGGCCCTAGTACATCTTTAGTAATCTATCATTTGGCTAGAGTAGCAGTAGATATGGAAACACCAATTAGACTGGTCTACAAAAAGACCCAAGCCGCCTTTCTAGGAAAAATTAGGTGCAAGCGTTTAAAACACGTGATTGGCGTAAAAAACCTTTTGTATATAAAAGCCATCAAATGGGTGCTAGGCAAGGATTGTGTAGAATACGAGGACCAATACAGAATGAATACCAGCATTAGCTCATACTTTGTAGCTTCCCTATTGGACATCGACGTTTCAAAACGAAAGATTCTAAAGCTTACAAAGAGGGTTTTTCCCCAACGCTACCTCAAAGGCTTGGAGAATGTGGTGAGAGTTGCTGAGTTTGACCATGGAGTTCTATCCGTTTGCAACCTATGTCGACTTATCGAGGAAGGAGGAATCGTGCCAACTAGGCCCTTTCTGCGTGGCTTTGAGTTTGAAACCCACGAGGAACATCATCGCAAGGTTCACGCCGCTTGCCACTTCCTGATGAGAATGCATAATGTTGAACCCTTCTGTGAGGTGCAATAGTATGAGGAATTTGAGAGTTTTCTCACCATGTGCCACCAACTGTTATTGCTGGACCTTCCAATGCCTGAAGAAATGTGAAAAAGATCTCTCTGTTTTGTTTTTGTTTTTGACAAATTATGCCACACTGTTAGCGAAAATATATATATATATATATGTATTTTGTAACTTGGCCAAAGGCCCCGTTAAGTCAGCATGACTACAAATGTAAATATCTCCATGATTAATACAATATATATATATCTTCTATATTCTGGCTCCTTCTTCATTTTATTTCAATTTTGTATCAATGCGGTTGTTAATCTAAGAAAACACTGAGAATAACCGAAAACTAACAAAGCAGGGAAAATATATACATATCTACAAATTTACTACAAAAGTTTGAATCAATTAATTTATTTTATTTGTATTCTATTAACTGGAATACCCAAGGCTTAACCTTTCATAGTCTCTAACTCAAATGAGTTGTATTGTTTTCACTGGGTGATCTTGAAAGGTCCTTCCCAGAGGCTGTCAAACTTGCCATGTTGACCAGGCTTTGCTCTGCACTCATTGAAATTGAGCACCAAGTCTCCACATTGTAGCCCCTGATTAGACGTCTTCCTATCAAACCATCTCTTTACTACCTATTGGCGATTGGTCATTGCCTCGAGAGTGTGCTCTCTTTTCTCTTGAACCTCAAGCAACTTTGAAAACCACACCTCCATTGCTCCATTATGCTCAATTTCAAGAGACTTGAGCAGTTGGATTGCAGGGATTTCCATAGAAATTGGCAATAGCACCTCCTTCCTGTATACTATCTCATAAGGAGATGTTTTTAATATTTACTTTGGCATGATACGGTCTGCCCATAGTGCTATTAGAAGGTGTTTATGCCACTCCCTTTGATGTTTTGAACCTATTCTCTTGATCAGCCTGATGAGGTTCTTTTTTGTAGATTCAGCGAGGCCATTCCCTTGTGGGTAGTAGTTAGAAGTCATCTTTAGGCAAACTCCATATTTTAGTGCAAATTGGCTCATTTTGTAGCCAAAAAAAGCTTTAGCATTATCAGATATAATTGTCTTTGGTGGGCCAAACCTGGCCACCAGTTCCTCTAGGAAGTTTATAATTTCTGCCTCTGTTGCATTCTTCAATGGTATAGCCTTAGCCTATCTGGTGAAGTAGTCAGTTGCCATTAGTATCCACCTGTGTCTAGCTAATGAAAATGGATTGATCATGCCAATGAAGTCAACACCCCATTGAGCAAATGGCTCTTCCACCACAATTGGTTTTAGTGGCATAGCAACATTTTTCCTTTTTTCGAAAAAAAACTGACACTCACTGCAAGACTTCACCAATGAATATGATTTATTGAACAATGTCGGACAAAAATAACCAGCACATATGATCTTGATTGTAGTAGTTTTTACTAAAAAATGACCTCTGGTTGGGCCACTATGATACTGCTCCAATATCCTTTTTGACTGCTCTTCAGTTGCACATCTTAATAAAATACCATTGAAATTTCTCTTAAAAAGAACTCCCTATAAGAGTACATAACCATTATTCTACAATCGATAAAAACACCTCTTAAATGGGGGGAGGTCAGACGGATACCTTCCTATTTGCATAAAATTAATTCAGGCATCCAACCAGTCATCTCTGGAGCTCTCTTCATTTAGCAGCACAAGTTTTGGGACTTCAGACTCAACAATTGCTTCATTGTTCTCCGCCAGATATTTGCACAACCCCTTCCCCTTCACAAACTTGACTGGCTTGATCTCGATGTCATACTCGAGAATCTTGGTTATCCAGTTAGCCCGCTTCTCGGTGATTTCACCTTCCATAATGTATTCTCGCACACTAGGGTGCGAAACACAAACAATCACCTCATTACATGATATAAGGTGTCAGAACTTCTTTAGCCTCTTGATGATAGAAAAAAATTGCTTCTCCACAAAGTTGTATTTCACCTCATATTCTTTCAAGGTGCGCGAATATAAGGCAATAGGTGATTCTCTTTTATCTTCATTGTCCTTTTGTATTAGGACAGTGGCGATACTGTTGCCATCACCGAAGACATACATAATGAAGTATTTTGATAAATATAGGTTGATCAACATAGGAGAAGAAGAGATGACCTCTTTTATCTATTTGAAATATTTTCTAGCTTCCGCTGTCCATTTGAAAATCTGGTCTTTTTTCAGCATCAGGGTGATAGGTTGAATGATCCCTACAAAGTCTGCTATGAACCGGCTGATGAAATTAACCTTGCCCAAAAAAGATTGAACTCCCTTTTTGTTGATAGGTAGAGGGAGTTCCATGATTGCTTTAACCCTTTCCGGATCAATGGTGATACCCTCCTTCGAAATGACATAACCCAACAGCTTCCGCTGTAGGACCCCAAACATGCATTTCTTTGGGTTTAAAGAAATCCTGAACTCTTGGAATTTATAGAAGACAAGCTTGAGATGATCAAAATGATCCTCGACGGATTTTGGAAACACGGTCAGGTCATCCAGATAAATAAGAATAATCTTATGTATCAAATCCTTGAAGGCAATGTCCATAGCTCACTGGAAAGTGGCTCCAACATTTGAAATTTTGAAGGGAATTTTAGCATAAGCATATGTCCTCCAGTTGGTAGTAAATGCTATTTTGTGCTGGTCCTCCTCTCTCACGTGAATTTGATTATAACTGGAGAAACCATCTTGCATTAAAACCATTTCAGAACCAACAATTATTTGCAGAATTACCTCCATTAAAGGCAAGGGGTAATGGTCCTTCTGGGACACTCTATTCAAGTCTCGGAAGTTGACACACAATCGTATGTCACCTTTCTTCTTCTGGACTGACACCAGGTTAGACACCCAAGTGCTGTGTTTGATCGAGAAGACTATTCGAGATGCAATCAACTTATTTAATTCCTGTGACATGAGTGACTCGATCTTTTGATTGATTGGCCTTTGCCTTTGACGCACGGGTTTTGCTCCTTCTAGTAGCTCAATGGTATGTTGGATAATCCCAGGATCATATCCCTTAAGATCATCATATGACCATGCTACCACACTCAGATACTCTTTGCAAAAGTGTTTCAACCTTTCTTTATTCTTCCTGTGAGACTCCTTTTCCAACCTTGAGCTTTTTATCTTCTTTGATATGCAAATTGGTATAGTCACCTTTATTAGCTACAAGAATTCTCTTGTCTTTCATTGCATCATCATAATAAAAAAGACTCTCGAGAGTGACTAGACCCTTGGGAAGCTTGTTAGATTAAAGTTGAATTACTTGATCTCCATAGGCCTTGGTGATCTTCGACTGTAATTGGTCAGAAAATTCTCCAGAAAACTGGAGAAATGGCATGGTATGAGCATCACTATCAAAAACTTGCCAGTCTTGATCATTATTTAGGACTGCAAGCCGCACGATCACTCACACTGAATGTCTATTGTTAATCAACTCAGAAGCTGGCTCAAATTGAGATACGACAATTGCCATTCGGTCAGCTTCAGAGTTATGCTCTCTAGGTACAACTTGGATATTGAATTCCTCAAAGCCTTCAATTAGATTCCAGACCCTATGCCAGTATGATCGCATACAAAAATTCTTTGCAATAGATAGCCCTCGGATTTGGTTTACCATCAATTCTTAATCTTCGAACACTCTTATTTGCTTTGCGCCCATTCTCTCTACCAAAGTCAAATCATGGACAAGGCCTTCATATTTTGCTTCATTGTTTGAGAATGTGAACTGGAAGCGATAAGACCTTAATGTCTTATCCTTGGATGGAGACACCAAACATATCCTTGCACTGGCTCCTACTCTGCATCTTGCTCCGTCAAAGTGCAAAGTCCATAACTCTGAGGATGCTTCACCTCCGGACTCTCTAGTCACTCTGGGCATTATCTGGTCCTCTTCATGTATGACATATGTTCCTAGCCCGGTTGCATGATAGTTATCGAAAGGGTATGTATCTATAAACTCATTCAAAAGAGCCTCCTCCACCTCTATCCAGGAGCTACTTGCTTCTTCTTCCTCAAGGAGTTCCACATTGAGCATCTCTCCAAAAGTGATTGAGGTATGTGCTGGCTCAAAATTGATCATGGATTCATCAATCACATGTTTGGAATGCAAGGATTATGACAATAAATTCATCTTGGCTCCATGCTTCATTCTTAGAATGAAGTGTGACCAATCCAATTCCAGGTATCCTCCAACATTTGTAGTGAATTCTCAGGAAAAACATATACCAAATAGAGGAGGGACGTCGATGAGCACAATATCTTGATTCACAGTAATACTGGGACAAGCAAATAATGTCACAGGCAATCCTTTGATTACCCTGATGGTTTCAACCTTGTTGCCGTTGAGTTGCATGACTCCTTTATCAAGAGGCTCGTATTTGAGCCCCAGAGCATCAACTACTTGCTTAGGCATGACGGTGGTGCTAGCACTAGAGTCAATCATACAATTATGCAACAACTTGTTACCAATGATAAGTGTTAGAAAGAAAGGCTTGGGTTTCGGCTTACTCTCTTTTTCGGATTTATTTTATTCTTGTTGATTTGCTAAAACCCTATCCAAGTCTGGCTTGGATGTCTTATGTTCTGAGGGTTTCTCCAACATCTCATGTCTTCCTCTCTCGATAATGCCTTCTGCAATAGCAGCTTTTGCTCTGGGATGGCCAGGATATCCCACAAAGAAAAATTAGTAGAGGATTTCTTTAGTTGCTCCACCATGTTGAATGGCATTTGTGACTGATGAGTTACAATAGCTTTCTCCTTCTACTTTGTAGCTGGTGAATCCAACTGTTTGGCAACTATTGGGGTGGCCATGGGAGCTTTTTCTTTCAGAGGAGGTGGATTCAAAACAACCACCTTGGAATGCTGTGGAATTGATGACAGATTTTCTGATGGACTGGGTGTTGACTTAGGCAAATCTTCAGTCGGCAAAGATGTGAATTATCTAGTGAGCCTCTACTTGGAATGAGTATTGTAATTTGACTGTACTTGCGGCACTTGGGCTACTGGAATATAGTTCGGGAATACCGACTCTTCTCCTCCATCCAAGAAAAGAGTGCCTGGTCCGGAGCTATTTCTAGCTCTTTCTCTATAGACATTCCTTGCATTTGAGCAGTGAGAACTGCATTATCCATTTGTTGAGAGGCTTGTGTATGACCTCTGTGATTAGGGGCGATGCCTTGACTTTGTTGCTTTGCTATTCTCTGTTGCGAATTCCCTCTTGGACAATTTCAGAGCATATGTGCATCATTGCAAGGGAAGCACCATGAATTAGTCTCCTCGGAAAGATTGCTTTGTCCTGCTACTAGCTCCTTGCTTGAACTAGGATAGACAGTCTACATCGGAATAGTCACAGGGAGGACCTGGTTGTTCTGTTGAGCTTGGGTATTGCTGCGCGATCTATCCTACCACTGGCTCTGCTGGAAAGGAGCCTTCCTTCCTTGGTAGTTTTGGTAAGCAAGCTTTTGGTAGCTATACTGTTGCCTCTTGCTCCTTCATCTCATTCATTTAAGTCATCAGGGGGTTAGGCACCGGAGCCACACTCGACGTCGTTATCGGGTACACATACATAGAATGGGGAGGAGTTGCAAGAATGCTGGTTGAAGCTACCTTTGATTTTGCAACATTGAACTCTGGGAATAATGGCATGATAGGTCTCAGCGCCAATTTTCTGGTAGTAATAAGATTTTTCTCCGCAGTGACGACAAGGCTGTATGCATCGGGTAGAGTATTTCTGTTGAGAGCTTGTAGCATCATAGAAATATCAACATTTATGGACTTTAAATAAAATATGAATGCTAGGTCTGGAGGCGGTCGACTACCAATAGGAACTCTCTACCAAGTCAAATGAAACCGAGCATTGAAATTGGCTAGAGCTTCATGGGGAGCTCGCTTTATATGAGCCAACTGGTGATATAGCAAAGACTTGTCACCAACATTTTAGAAGCGTTCGTAAAAAGGATCTCTAAGATTGTCCCAAGTGGCAATTGTATTAGCCAGAAGAGTACGATACTAGTTCAATGCCTTACCTTTGAAAGAGGTAGTGAGTAATCTTAAAGTAACATTCTCATTAGTAACGCCATGCACCAGACATACATCAGCTACATCTTGCAAGTGCTCCATCAGAGTTTTTGAATCATCCTCGAAGAACTTT
This sequence comes from Sequoiadendron giganteum, assembly GCA_007115665.2. Classification (NCBI taxonomy): domain Eukaryota; kingdom Viridiplantae; phylum Streptophyta; class Pinopsida; order Cupressales; family Cupressaceae; genus Sequoiadendron; species Sequoiadendron giganteum. Next base: position 376,988,436 of record CM021110.1, read on the forward strand.
GGGATAGCCTTTAAAGAAGAAGTCAGGATTGTTGCCTATAATGCAAGAGGCATAAGCGCTACCAAAGGACTACCGATATCCCAGGCTACATAATTTCTAGCAGCCATTGGTGCAGGAGACGAAGGAGAAGAGGGAGGTGAAGTATTAACTTGCCGAACTCTCTCTTGGACTGAAACTAATGGTGGTACAAGTAGGCCAAAAAATCTTGCAGTTTGAGACCTAGTGATAGGCCTATGACTCATACACTCCTATTGATCAAGTGAACGTGCTAGTTCACATCCCACTGAGCATGCCAGAAAAAGAACTGTTGATGCAAAAATTTGCAGGGGCAGCAACCTTATGGGAAACTTAGCTATTGGGGGACCTGTGTGCGTAGCTAAGTGACCTCCAGGTTTTATCGAAGCTAGATTCTTCGTTTTTATGGGGGGGAGTTAAAGGGTGAGAAAAGTAACATGAAATAATCAAACCTAAACTAAGGCGATGCACCAAATTCATAAGAGAAATAACTAAGCACAATGCTGAGACAAAGGCTCAAATAGTAACTACTATTTATCAAATAGATGCTTCCCAACATTGCAAACATAAGAACATCACACTCTTTGCATAATATTACTCATACAACATAAAACAACACAAAAGAGTAGCAACATGATATGTATTTTATTAAGCTACATCAAGATTACAAAAGCTTGAGACAGACGTTCATATACTCCAAAAAATACAAGCATAGTTTAATGTCACATTAAATGCATGAAAACAAAAAGGCTGAATTGACTGGCACAGTCTGCAAGTTCAAATTTAATAGAAAACACTACAAAAGGCTCATTCCTAGTGCTCGAGAAGATTTTTAAATCTATCTAACAACAACCATACCATGAGGAAAAAGGTTGCTTAAATAAGCCAACCCATCGCCTGAAAGCCCTACGAGAAAGATGCTTAAGGGAAGCCATCAATGATCCAGATCTTCTCGAGCCAACACCAATAGAAAGATCATCCAACATTGCACTAGCAAGCACGTCTTTTGAGAAACCTGGACTACGCAACAACATAAGAGAACATGCGGCAACAAAAAAGGAAACATGGCAGAGAAAAGAACACATGACATAGGCGTCGAACCCAAGATAACAAATACAAGAACGAGCACCATGCGTTGAAAACATGGAGCCTGGCAAAAGAAAGGTGAGACGGCTCAAAAGAAAACTATGACAGGAAGCCACGTGTTCCAACTCCCAGCAAAAGAAACCACAGTGTGGGCCCAACTCAGAAAGAGACAAGCGAGCACCACGCGTAAAGCAAACGGAGCTGGGCAAAAGAAAAACTATATGAACCAATAGAAAGCTCCGATAGGAAGCCATGTGGCGACCGCCGAGAAGCTATGAGTGATACAGAAAAAAGGTGAAGCTGTAAACTGAAAAGAAAACCACGAAGGAAAAAGCAGTTCATGAATACACATTCACAAGTAAATTATATGAAAAACCCTCAACCTCAAATAAGGTATTTCTCATGAAGCATTTGTTTAATCTGAGAATGATTGAAGGTGGATCTATGACAAATCATTTAAATGAGTTTAATATAATTACCAGTTAGTTAACTTTTGTAAAAGTGAATTTGAATGAAGAGGTGAGGGCTTTCTTGGTTTTATGTTCTTTGCCAGAAAGTTGGAATAGCTTGGTAATGGCTGTAAGTAACTCTTTTTCTGGTTCAAATACATTGAAATTTGATGATGTTGTTGGTGTTATCCTTAGTGAGGAAATGCGATGAAAAAGCATAGGTGAGAGTTCAACATCTGGTAATGCTTTGACTGTAGAAAATATGGGAAGAACAAAAGAGAGAGGAAAAAGCCCTACAAATCGTGGGAAATCACAAGGGAAGTTGAACAAAGGTAGATCTAAATCTAGAGGAAGACTGGATTGCTGACATTGTGGAAAGCAAGGACTCTTGAAGAAGGATTGTTGGTCTCAAAAAGGAAAACAAGGAGATGGACAACATGATGACACTAAGGAAGCTAATTTTGCAAGTAATAAATTGTAGGATTCTTTAATTTTGTGTTTAGATAATGTTAATGATTCTTGGGTAATAGATTCAGGGGCTTCATTTCATGCCACACCCCACATGAAATATTTTTTAGATTATGCTCAAGGTGATTTTGGACAGGTATATTTGGATGATGATGAAAATTTTCAGATTGTTGGAAAAGGAAAGATAAAAATAAAGTTGCATAATGGAAATGAATGGTTTCTATAGGAGGTAAAGTGTGTTCCAAATTTGAGAAGGAATTTAATTTTTGTAGGACAACTGGGTAGTGAAGGCTGCATAGTTACCTTTATAGACAAACTCTAGAAGGTCACTAAGGGTGCATTAGTAGTAGCTAAAGGTGAAAAGGTAGGCACATTGTATTTTTGTACTGGTAATTTACTTATTCTACCTTAGTTTCTATAGAAACAGTTGCTACTAAGATAGTTAGAGCACTTGCTACATGGAAGAAATAAAACTGTGGCACCATAGACTTGGGCACATGAGTGAGAAAGGGATGAAGATCCTTCACTCTAGAAATTTGCTACCAGGTCTAAAGCAATTTGACTTGGATTTTTGTAAAAAATGTGTTTATGGAAATAAGAAAAGGTTTCGATTTCTCAAAGCTGGGAAAAAGAAGAAGAGTGAGAAATTAGAGCTTGTGTGTTCAGATGTATGGGGACCAACTTAGGTATCTTCTCTTGGTGGATCTTACGATTACGTTACTTTTATTGATGATGCAACTAGGAAAACATGGGTGTATTTCCTAAAATAAAAATTAGAAATATTTGAAACTTTTAAAAAGTGGAAAGCTTTGGTTGAGAATGAGATAGGAAAAAATTTGAAGTGTTTTAGATTTGATAATGGAGGCGAGTATTGCAGCAGAGAATTTGAAAATTACTATTCATACAATAGAATCCATAGGTAGAAAATGGTTCTTGGAACCCCACAAGAAGATGGTGTGTCTGAAAGGATGAATAGGACCATTATGGAGTGTGCAAGGAGCATGAGGTTCCATGCTAGATTACCCTTACACTTTTGGGTAGATGCTGTACATACTGCTATTTATCTAATAAATAGGGGACCTTCAAATCCTTTAGATGGTGGCATTCTAGAGGATGCATGGATGGGTAAAAGGGTAAACTATTAATTTTTGAAAACCTTTGGTTGTGAAGCTTTTGTCCATGTTGATATTGAAAATAGGACCAAGCTTGAGGCTAAGTCTAAAAAATGTACCTTGATTGGATATGGAGTAGATGAATTTGGTTATCGGTTACGGGATTATGAAAATCATACAATCATTAGGAGAAAATATGTTATATTCAATGAGAAGGTCATGTATAAGGATCTGCTATAGGAAAAGAAGCATGAACAAGACAAAAAGGGATATGTGGTGTTGGATGAGATTCCAAAAAATAAAATTCTAGTGGTACTTGATGCTCAACAACAACAAGTTATCCCACAGACTCCTGCAAGTGTTAGACATTCCACAAGGATAACTAGACCTCCAGAAATATTTTCTCCATCATTATATTTTATATTATTAATTCATTCTGGTGAACTTGAAGGTTATGAAGAAGCAATGCAGGCAGATGCCAAAAAGCAGTGGGAGCTAGGTATGAAAGAGGAAATGGATTCCTTGCTGTAGAATCAGACTTGGGACTTATTCTAATTGCTTGCAAGTAAAAGAGCACTTCCAAATAAATGGGTTTACAGGTTGAAGGAAGAAGATGGAGGCAAGAAAAAATATAAGGCCAAACTCATGGTAAAAGGTTTTGCATAGAAAAAGGTATAGCTTTTGATGAAATATTTTCTCTGGTTGTAAAGATGACTTCTATTAGAACTATTCTAAGTCTTGTGGCTGCAGAAGACTTGCATCTTGAACAACTAGATTGGAAAACAACATTTCTCCATGGGGATTTGGAAGAGGAAATATACATGCAACAACCATATGGATCTGAGGTCAAGCATAAGGAGGAATTTGTGTGCAAGTTGAAGAAGAGTTTGTATGGCTTGAACCAAGCACCTTGACAAAGGTATTTAAAATTTGATAGTTTTATGGCTGAACAAGGTTACAAAAGATGTCATTCTGATTATTGTGTTTATTTTAAGAAATTGGATAATGACAGCTATATTATCCTTTTTCTTTATGTTGATGACATGCTTGTTGTTGGGTCTAACATACAACATATCAATGAACTTAGGAAAAAAATAGAAAATTAATTTTCTATGAAGGATTTGGGTGCAACAAAACAAATCCTTGGTATGAGGATCACACGGGACAAGACAAACATAAAATTATTTTTCTCAAAGTGATTATGTAGAGAAGGTGTTGAAAAGGTCTAACATGCAAGATGCAGAAGCAGTTAGTACACCTTTGCCTAATGATTTTAAGTTGACTAAGGAGATGTGTCCAAAGACACCAGAGGAGGAAGAAAAAATGTCTAAGATACCATATGCATCAGCAGTTGGTAGCTTGATGTATGCAATGGTATGCACAAGGCCAAATATTGCACATGCAGTGGGACTTATGAGTAGGTATACGAGCAATCTAGGAATGGAACATTGATATGTAGTAAAGTGGATGCTCCGATATTTGAGAGGTACTACTTTAAAGAAACTATTTTTTGGAGGAATAAATTATGCTCTAAAAGGGTATATTGACTCTAATCTGGTAGGTGATAGTGATAATAGGAGTACTGAAGGGTATATTTTTATTGTAGGAGGTACTATAGTTAGTTGGATTTCAAGACTGCAAAAGGTTATTGGGATTTCAACCATTGAAGCTGAGTATGTTACTGCTACGGAAGCCAACAAGGAAATGAGTTGGTTACAATGTTTTCTAGAGGAATTGGGACAACAACAAGAAGATAGCCCTTTATACACTCATAGCCAAAGTGCTATTCATCTTTCTAAGAATCAGATCTGCATTAAAAAAAAAAGCACATACAACTCAAATACCACTTCATCTGGTCAGTATTAGAGGGTGGGTAGTTGAAGCTGGAGAAAATTCTCACAAGTGAGAATCCTACAAATATGTTCAAAAAGGTGATTACATGGGAGAAACTAATTTCCTCATTAGTTTTTGTTAGCATTCATGATTGATAATGGTGGACACAAGAAACCTGCCAGACCTGTAATCCAATGGGAGCTACAAGTGCAGTGGTGTCGTCTAGGATCAATCTCAAAGTGGGAGATTGTTTGGTGTGGAGCCTGATCAGTCTCCAAGTGGGTGATTATTGGTTTATGGCGACTGATCATACAAATAATATACACTCATAATGTATCCTTGATAGGGTTAACACATCAAGGTTTTCCTGCTGACATGTCAAATGAAAAATGGCCTTGTAAAAACCTAATTATAGAAGGTTCCAAAAAGCTTGTTATAAGTGGTTGGGATGTATGTTGCGGTACAGTGTGTTCATGAGATTGTAATATGTTTTGCACTGGATAATAAAATCATTGGGTGGCTCGGTTTCTATGGATGTAGCCCATATTGGGTAAACCACGTTAAATTTATGTATTGATATCTTTTGTGTTATTATTCATTGTTATTTATGGGTGATTTAATCTACATATAATTGTTAGTTTATTGCTCCAATCTGCCTAAACCCTAACAGGTCCAACTATGTGCATGACTAAGAGTAGCTTGTGTTGGAAATGTGTGTTGTCATTGATGTCAACTTGACATGTGTTGTCATTATTGTCAATTAGAGGTCATTGGTGAAGTTGGAGAGACTGAAAAATATTGTGTGATATGTGAGAGAAGCTGTGCTGAATCAATATGATTAGAGACATTGAAGGTAGTTTGTAAGATCATCAGATGTGTCCATGGAAAAATATCAATCTGGACAATTGGTAAGAATATGGTAACACATTGTTACATATGCTTTATGTTTTGGTAATGGGATGAAATTACATTTGTTGGTGGCTACATGTTCAAGGAGTTAGTGGATTAATATTTGAGTTAGATTCATACTTGTTTGATTATGGAAACTTGTCAAAGGCATGAATAGTGCACTTCTCTATGTCTAGGTGTTGGTGATTTGGTCCACATATTGCCACATTACAAGATATAGTTATGCAGTTCTAGAGTTAAGATTGGTAATGTGTAAGGAGTCTATTTCTTGGATTTCAAGTCATATCCTCTTCTATAGAATTTTTTTATAAGTGTCTGTTCTTTGAATTATTGTTTAGCAGTATAATGTGTCTCATTTGACTCACTAGAATTATCTACATTCTTCTACGGTGATTGCTATGCTTGTATAGATTTGAAAATATGTTCAAGATGGTCTAAGGATTTAGTGATATGAGTTTCAAGTGAATTTGTGTTTCGCAGTGCTATGTCTATGTGTTGAAGTATCACAGATTGTTTGGGTTGCTCTATTTCTACCAGTTCAGTGAGATTATTCACTTGCACCAATATTTGGTGATTGATTTCTTTAGGATATGATTCTAGAGAGGTTGAATTACCTTCATTTTGGTCTATATGATGTTTTTGGTCTCTCCCCAATGATATAAAGGAAAACAGTTAACAATTTTGATAGTAGTGATGATAATTAGGCTGAGAGTGTGAGTTCCTTCATTTTCAATTGATCTTGGCCTACCTTATTTGCTTTAAAGGATATATTGGGGTGTGTCATCATGTTTTTTAGTTGCATATGCCTTGGGTTGACCCACAACCTAATTTTGTTGATGCTACATGTATTTGAAGCTGACTCATATTTCGTCACACATTTTAGTTGATAGGTCCTATTGGTGCCAATCTAATTATTTTCTCAAGGTGTTGTGAAAGATATATAAGGATGAATAGATCACTTGTAAAGGGTGAATATGATATGAGTAATAATATGGTGTAGTATCAGTTGAGTATGAAGTGTGTGAAATCACTCTGACAGTTTAATTGTGCTACAAAAGAGGATTGCAACATCAACATATATTAGATGCTTCCATTTAGCAATTCATATTTATATTTCTCATTATAATTTTCATGTATCATACTCTAAGACAATGAGTCTCATTAGGTCCTTTGTATCTTTCCCTAAGGTTGTATACCTTAGTCTGCAAGTCCATAGGTAGTGAGCCTTAAACAATATTGTAATCTTTGTAAGTAGTGAGCTTTATATTATGAGTTAACTCTCACTATGGTTTTTTCCTCATTGGGTTTTCCACATAAAAATATTGGTGTCCTTGTGTGGTGAATATTTTCTTTTCTACTCTTCTTTTAGTTTATGTGATTTGATGTTTAATCTATAAATGGGAATGGTAAGTTTTAATACATGATGATTTACCCCCCCTCTTAGCACCACATTATGTTCAAAAATTGGTATCAAAGCCAAGCACCTTGAAGAAGCCTAACCACTAAGGTAGATCCTGCACTTGAACACACGAGGTCTGTAGCAAAATTAATGATATGTTTGTTCCAAAACCAGATCTAGAATCAATGAAACTTGAAGGATGGAACATCAATTTGAAAGATTGTGAAATAGACTTTGAAGGAGAACCCCAATTCTCTCTTGAAGATTTGGATGAAGCGAGAATACAAAATATCAAATATGAGTGTATACTAGAAAAATCAAAGGAGATAATTGATAAATTGAAGGCAAAAGCTAAGGAATCCAAAGAAGAAATTGGCAGATTGAAAGCTCAAATAGAAAATGGATGTGAGAATAAAGTAAAAGAGGCTAAAGATATGATCTCAAGTTTAAAAGTTAAAGTTGAAGAAGGTAAGAGGATTGAGGATTTCTTGAATACCAAGCTAAATGATAAAACTGCTGAATGTTCAAAGCTTGAGGAAGAAATTGTTACTCTAAGGAAAGAACTTGAAAAAGAAAAATATAAAATTGATAGTCTGAAACCAAGAGGAGGTTCTAAAATTGTTGGTGAGTTGATTAAATATCAAAAGAGATCCAAAGATAAATCTGGTCCGAGTTTTTAAAAAGGGAAAAGTCCTATGTCCAATGCATTTGCAAACCTGTATGATAAATTCAAAGCAGTAGGGAAGTTTGTAATAAAGGAGGAGAAAGTATACACTAAAAATCCTAAGGAAACATCCTCCAAAGATGCAAAGATAAATCGAGACAACAAGAAATGAGGTGGATTCATTCCTATTTGGAACAACAAGAAGAATTTCAGAAAACCCACCCCTAAACAAACTACTCCCATCAGGTTCAATGGTAATTTCTATTCTTGTAATAAGTTTGGTCATAAGGTTGGTAAATGTAGAAACAAGATGAGTCAAAATCCATTTAGGACTCCAAGGTACAATACTACGAACTCTCAATCATTTCATGGATAGTTCTATACTTGCAACAAATTTGGTCATAAGGCTAACAATTACGAAAGTAAAATGATAAGGAATAATAATACCATGACTTCTCAATCCTTCTATGGATACTAATTCACATGCAACAATTTGGTCATAGGGCTATTTGCAAGCTAGTATCATTTGCTAAAAAAATAATAAACCAGGACATATTGCAAGGTTCTACAAAGAGGAAATGTAAGGTCTTTTTCTCTACAAAAGAAATATATCATTAGTCAGTAAAAGAAGGAAATAAATAAAGAGTGGTAGAAGAAGGAAGAGAGTGAAGTAAAGAATGAATCTATACGCTAGCATGGTGAAAATGAAACCTTAGGTAATTGAAAAGAAAAGTATTGGCTTAGTGGGAGTTGCAATTTTGCAAACCTTTTCAAACCCATGTAAAACATAAGATGTTGAAACCCCAATTTGAAAACAAAACCCTATGATATTGTTAATAATTTTTGGTCTAATATCCTCCTATGTTTTTCCTTTGTTCCACCCTCTTCAAATTATGTCTTTTGGGTCATTAATACCCTTGGATAAAGATGCAAAATACGTAATAATTTTCACTATCCACCACAAGTATGTTGTAGAGAATTATCATACCTACCAAACACCATTTATCTTAAATTAGACCTAAAAATGCATTATAATTGTGCCTTGATGTACATGGGAGTGTGGGTACATGTTATTCTTTGATTTGCAATCATTATCTTTATTAATGATACCATTGGGTTGATTTTTGAGGTAAGAAAGAGCCCATTACATTAAATATATTGTGGGCATTTTCATGTTTTTAGATTGCTGGAAGTGTGTGTTAATCCATGCCTATTGATGGTTTATGTGCTTCTTTGATTTTTTATCTACACATATTGGTGAAGCCAATGTGAAACATGCACCTAATACTGACAAATTTCATGATAAATATTGAGTTTATGGTAGTTACAAGATCTCGTGATGCATTCGAGATGTTCTATAACACATGCGAAAGATTATAAAATGCATATGAGGGATTCTATGATGAAATTAACGATTATTCAATACATTTGGTCTGATCTATTACATTTCTCAGAGATATCACAATACACCTATTTAAGATATCATCACAATTGTTTGATTTCAAAACATTATACATTTTTCACTGCTTATTTTTATTACATGCTATTAAATGTTTGTTACTTAGTAGATCCAAAACCCTAATAGTGAATTTCTATTTTTTAGGTTGCTTTCCTATTTTATTGTTTGTTGTTAATTATTTGTAGGATTACTTCGATGCATTTGCTAGATTCTCCACCGTAATTGATTTGTTTAGAGATGCATCTGTTAGATCTTGTGTTATAGTCAATTTTTTTGAATCGCAATCACTCTATTTTGACTCACAAATGAGGAGTTATACATCACATCTGACTGTATTTTGATGCAATTGACTAGTAAGTTGAAAAGGTATAGAACTTTAGGGTTTCAATCATTGCATGCATTTTGATTGAAATAGATAAAAGTTTCATGTTGTTGATCCATCTATGCAACTATTTCAACAAATGTTGGGAGAATATTTGACCATAAAAATACTAATACATTTATTGAAAGACGTTGAGAGAATATTTTAATCATAGAATCCTATGTGTTTGTGATTTGTTAGATAGCTTAAATTTTGATTTCTAAGATTAACGAACCGTATCTGTTGTGTATTGCGCACTTGTACATAGCTATTATCCTAGGTTATTGTGTGCATATCCTCTCCCCTCATGTGCTCGTGCGACCTTGGGTATAAGAGAAACACATAATAGCCTCTTTTTGGAGGCTTTTTTGAGGATTTCATCACCCCAGGGTTTGACCTCAACCAAGTTTCTTGATAGGGTATATAAAGGATGGAGAGAAATTTGTACCTCAACAAGTGGCCAACATAATTTAAAACAAGATGCAAGATCCTTGGTCTGCCAAGGCTTGTTTGGTGAGGAGAGGGGGAGAGTGCCTCCCAATCATAGTCCATTACAAATAATCTCTTTGTTCAAAATTGTCCCCCACTACAAACTTGTGTTTATTAGAAGCCTAGGATCCATTGACCATTGCTTAGTGTGGTACAGAGGATGCAAATTGTACCCCAAAGCTACTCATGATGTACTCCCTCGAGTTGAGATAAAAATTCTTGGGTTTGGCTTCTCTAGTTTCCCATGGAGAGAGGAAAGGTGATCCTATTGGTATACTAGGCCTATACCATTGGACCTATAGCTATCCGCTCTCGAAAGAGAGGTGTCTAACACTAATATTTGGGTATTAGTTCTTACACTATGAGCCTACATTAAGTATACACACCTATATGAATAATTAGGGTATAAACGTTTACAAGTGTTTGAAATTTGTGACATACCAATGATGCCATTGGCCTTTTTGGCCTTAAGCCTTTATTCCCTGAAGTCAAGAGTAAAAAAAACAACTTTTTTTTACTATTTTTTGAGTGTATTCTTGCCTAAAAATTGAAATATTACAAATTTTTCCAACAAGAAAAACACCATTTCAAATACTAAATTTGCAAAAACAAACCAAAATTACACATCTAAGACTATCTGTACCACAATGAAAATTTTCCTGACACTTTTGTGGCAATTTTCATTATGATTGTTAACTTCCCTAATGTATTCATTCCAAATTTAGAAATTAGGGTTTACCCTCCAGAATCCAAAATTAACTTACCAAACTTGATTAACATAGTATCCTTAGAAAAAAACCTAAGACCTATCAAATTTTTTAGTTAGCATTACACTTTTTATATTCTTCCATTGCTTAGCTTAGAAACACATCCTTAGATTAAAATTTCATTCAAGTATTCATCTAACATCATAACCAACCTTCTTTGTATTTCAGAATTAGTAAATCAAATCAGATCTTGATCAAACCTTAGTTATATCTTGATTTCATATCATTTCATCATCCTATCAACAGTTGGGCCTAAAATCATAACTCTAGTTTAGGTTTGAATTTTATCAACCATCATCTTGATCATTGTCCTTTTGAGGTCTAGACATTTCTTGTGATCACTTTGGTCTATTATCAGTTGTAAACATCCTTTAAAAGAAAAAAAATACAAAAACACAACATTTAGCATAGGTTCATTCTTCCTTAAAACCAAAAAATCCAAAAAATAAATAATCTAAAAAGATAAAAACCCAAAAATTATATGTTTAATATTCATTAGCATATCAAGTCTTGTATGGTTGAAACAAGGTTATAAATTGAAATGGAGGGAAGGGGAAATCTTGTAGCTTTCACCTTAGGGTTCGAACACCTTTCCCTAATTTCATTGGAATGGGGGAATGATTGGTGGAATGGGTGGTGGTTTGATAGACTTGGACTAGGTATATGATTGACTTATAGCTTGATAGGTGAATCAACCAACCCTTAACCAAATCTAGAAATGTCCTAAGCATGAAATGCAATGATCTAATTAACCTAATGATGTAGATTACTATTTTGATGAAAATATAGAAGATCTAAAAAATCACAGACAAAAACAAACTACAAAATTTAATTGAGCAAGATACTATGCACCTATGATTCAAATATAGAGTAGAAAAGGTAGGACATAGGTGCCCTAGGCACCACTGTCTTTGAAAGGAAAATTCAGATCTATTTTTGTAGTCCTATGATGCCATATCTGAACTTCTGTTTCTTTCTTTTCACACTATTGGATCACAATCTAATAATTCTATAGATGAGTTTATGCGAGTTGTTAGATATTCTATATTTTAGAACACCTTTTTCTATTAGTATAGGTACTAGTCATTTTTATTTTCCAACTATTTGATAAAGGTAAGCCTAACTAGATTTTTTAGATTTTCAAACACTAAATTAATTGAACTTCAAACTTCCTTCAATCATCTTTAGACCTGAAACGTACACATTCAAAGAGAAAATAAAGGTTGTGCCATTTAGGGGCTTTCCTTGGTCAAACCTGGTGTTAGTGTTTCCACTTCCACAATGGCAATTCCAATGATAAATGGAGAAATGATAGGAAGGGATAATGAATCCACAAAGTGTTGCAACTCACCACCCTTTAATGTCTTCCTTGAAGGACTAAATTCATGCACATCTCCTCAAGGCTTGGATCTTTCTTTCTTGATTTTCTTGAAGTGCTTGGATTGCTTGGAGATCTACAAGGATTATCAAACAATTTGAAACATAAATGTGAACACACTCACATATATTTTGACATGATGTTTGGATCTTGAATTTCTGCAATAAATCCTCTAATGGCTATTCTTGACTTGCTTGATAATGATCTTGATAATAACTTCTCCAATCATTTCCTAGATGATACTATATAGATTTCAAATGATGCAATAACTAGGTATTTATATGCAATTATTCTAATTTCCTAAAAATTAAATCTTGATGAACGACTTTAGATATTTGAATTTCAAATGATAAAATGTTAACACTGACATATTTGAATTTGGAGCTAAAATAGGGGGACATAATCACCCTAGGTGCTAGTGTCTGAAGCCTATTTTTTGAATTTTAAGGAGTCAAGGGATAAGTATTAAATGCGAGCATTTCTTTTATGCTTGAAAATTGTCAGAAAGTGTTTAAAATAAGTTGTGGAATACATAATTTAGGAAATTAAGTGTTCAATTAGGTCCAATAACTTAAGGGGGAGAAAAACATAGTGTGAAATTATCAAGGGTGACAATTTATGATTCTACATTTATCCCCCACTTTAGTGAGAGTATGAAATTATGCTTAGAATCACACTAAAGTAGAAAATATATGTCAAGAGGGGTCTGAATGTACAAATGTTGAAGAGATAGGATGACAATGAATCTAGGGGATGCACAAGCCCCACAGATTCAAGATCCCATGGCAAGACAACATAATCACAAAGTAACACACACGTATATGAAATGCAGCAAGACAACATACACAAACATACACAATGTGAAAATGAAATGAAAAAGGAGGGTAGATATAATCATGGTCTAGAAAGTTGCATTATGTTAGGATCCACACCCCAAAGGTGTGTTGGGTCTCAAAAACGCTGGTTTGAATGAACCACGAGAGGTTGCCAAACTCTCACTACGTTATTGGTCAACTAACAAGGCCAACCAATATGATTGAACTCTCTACTCTTAAGGCTCTGTTAAACCTAGGTGGGTGCACCTATATGAGCAACACAGATTTTGAATTTATGTTTCCTACTTGATCTAACTATCCATAGATGGCAATTTGACAGTGGAAAGATATGATCCTAATTTGGTATGAATTGTATATGCAATATCAAGGTATGAATTAATATGTTCAATTAAGAGATGTCAAATGAGATGAATAAAACTAATGTAATGAAAATAAGGGAGACTAGTGCCTTATTGGGTAAAACGGAGTCAAATGAAAGCCTTTGATGAGTGGTTTCTATCTGGCAAGTTCTTTAATCGTTTGGAATACAATTATGAGTTTATAACTGGTATAAACATGCAAGGATGTAATTGATAAACCCTACTTGAGGCAAAATATCAAATCTAATTATCTGATTCTTCTTACTGATCCAAATAACATTCCTAGATTACTGTAATTGATTGAAAGGAATTTAATTCTTCATTTAAAGAATTCAATAAATCAAATCACATAGAAGCAGAAAATGTGCATTGATACATCAAATATATACTTGATATTTCAATTTAAACAATCAAGAAACATCAATTTGGAGATAATCAAATAATCGTAGGGATCCAACAAACAATTGATACCAAAATGAAGCTACTAAATTAATAGTCTTTCATTATCTTCTTCAAAATTCATACGTGCAACATAGTCTCCTTGAATGCCATCATTCTGAAAATATAATGCTTACAGTAGTCTATCCTATTGTAATTCTTCTTCTTTTTAATATCTTATCCCAACAACAAATACTTATACATTTAGTTTGCAAAAGGACGTGTCCTTTCGAAAAGTTTTAAGCTTAAAATGCTAACAAGTTTATCATTAGCTAATTTCTGTTAAGCCACAAATGAACTGCAAACATGTGTTGTGTATAATCCTGGCACTTATGTGTGTTTTCATCTCCTAACACATCGTGGATCATGATCTCCATCATTATCATTCATTGATTTTGCTCACATGCTTCATCTAACGTTATGTCTTTTGCAGTGGCTGTCTTCAATATCTCTTGGAGAATTAATTCACATTCGCCTTTCCATGTAGTCGCTTCTTTCAGTTTTCCTTCATCATCGCAAAACTTAGTCAATCTGTCATTAGCAACTTCTATCAGTCCCTACACATCCCCTTGTAATTCCTCAAAGAATTCCCTATGCTTATCCATGATACGATTAGCATTTTCAATTCCTGTAGCATTAGGAGTACCCCTTTTCATCTCCTCAATTCTCTCTTGGATTCTATCATCCACTCTTCTATGTTCTTTTATAGCATCCACATATTGTGAATGTTTTCCCCAAATTTTATTTAACTAAGTGTTTAAAACAACCTGCCTCCTTTTGATTATTGTAGTGAGTGTGTCCACTTTCCCTTGTGAGTATGCGCTTGACCCTTCCCAATGGTCCCTTTCCTATGAACTTTCACCTTGGGTGAGCATTTTTATTGGCCCTGTTACAACACCTACCAAGTCCTTTAAACGTTCATTCTCTCTCAGCATTCTCTCATTATTGGTTTTGTACATCTCTCTCTCTGATCAATGCTTGTATTTGGGCTTTATTCAACTTTTCTATATTGATCCCAATTTCGACAGTTGCAATAGGATCAACCTCTCCAGCCTTCAAAGTCATGACATGTCTGAATGCCTTCTCAGTATCAATGACAATTGACTTCTTGTGAGGGGGATATAAAGCCCAAATCATCAATGTCTCATCATTAGGATTGTATCTTGATCCTGTATACACTTCTGTCACCTTCTCTATGCTGAGCTTGTGTGTAGCATTGTTGTCCTTCAGGAAACTATCAAAAACTAATGCATAATTGAGATCCAAACCTGGGAAAATCATAACACTAGCCTTTTCTAACATCTCTCTTCCTTTCTCAGGGGTCATGTTTGTCATCTCTTTGTCCACCTCATCCCTTGAGCTTTTTAACAACTGGTCCTCATTTCCTAGTGTGACATTTTCAACCAGTCCTCTTATTTCTTTTCCTTTTTGTTTGTATAAAAATGTTTTAAACTCTGAGGTTTTCAAAAATTCATCATCTGCTATAAAAGATCTATAATCTTCATGTCTCGTATCCACATCCATAGTTTCCTCAACATTTGTTTCTCTGGCAACATAGGTATAATCCTGAGTCCTTATTCTCGATACCTTCCCGGATGGGCCTTGTGGCTTGTCAACTTCCAATACTCCTTTAATGGAGGATAAAAACTCAACATCTACCAACTCTTGATCATGATTCTCAATGACCATTTCTGCTTCTTCTGCCTCCAAGTTTCTGATTATGTCATTAGATTGATAGGGCACATGTCGGTACCCTCCAAAATTTATCCTTTGTCTGACAGAATGGATATATCCCTCTGGATCAAAGTTTTTTCTTGATGGCGCTCTTCTCATGTTGTAATGCAATAACTTATCCAAAATTAAATTGTAACCTTCCTTTGCTAACACAGTAAAATCACCAAAACATAGTGTACTTGGCATAAAATCTTGTTTCCCATAGGAACTTAAGTTCATGACACTGGATAAATCCATTTGCCTAACAATCTCTAAGTATGCAATTCGACCTGGAACTGTTCTAGGAAAAATGAATGGTGTATCCTCAAAACCATAAACCCTAATCATAGTGGCATTTTCTAAACAATACCAATCCCCCCAGTTGTGGTTGATTGGTCCATTATAATACTTAGGCCTAAGAAACCTCTTTACTTCATCAGATAAGGAATAATCACAAGGATGATTATAAAATCTAAACAAAGGCTTCACAAAGTATTCTTCAAAATGCAGGAAATTAGAATTAGCAAACCTACTATCCCAAACAACAATCCACAACTGAACAGGAAATGGCTTACCTTCCTTATCAGATTGTGAAATCCTCAGCTCCTGCAGCCACAATCCTAACTCCTGTCCAAAATATAGCACCAAGTGCATCAATAGTGAATAATTCCTAAGGTACAGGACAAAGGCTCCATTCTTTATTGCTATCAAACCTTCATCCAACTCCTTAAACACATGTGAAGCATAATCAAAAGACCTAGAATTATGATATTGAATATCCGTAACAATCACCATGGGTATAACTATCATATGCTCTAGGAATTCCATCCCCAATACCTGTCCCATTGAAAAATAAGTATACTTCAGGTAGGGTTCAAAGAGATCCACATGAAATGGTGGTCCCTCACTATCTTCCATTGGAGTATGTTTGCCATGACACCTTATTCTATGCAAGGGTAATCTCCACCCTTTGTAAATGGTATCCATTCTTCTGAATTCACTATCGAGCTCCTCACTTATTATCTTCTCATTGCATATTCCTTCCAATTTGAAAACCTCACTTATTACATTCTCAGATATATGTATCAATGGATTCCCTGATAAATCACATATAGCCTTATTCTTCGGGTTATAATGACTAGCCAACAATTTTACCAATTCAACATCAACGAAAACATTAGGGTACACCGGTTTTCCCAAATTGAGCCTCCACGGGTTACATACTGGTTCGAAATGATTTCTCCTATGGTAATGGAAATTGAACAACTCGTATCCTTTGATTGGGGTCCAAACATCTCCTATGAACCTACAGTTTTCATCCAATTTATCTACTTCTGCCTTGAGTTGTGCAAAACGTCTTGCTTTAGGTCCAGATCCAGGCAACTGGTCTATGAGATCTTGGTTCAATTTTCTCTCAGTGCCCTCTGGTCACGTTTCAGTTTTTTGCTTTTTTGTCTTTGGTTGGTTACCTTCCCCATGTTTTCTTCCTTTCATCTTTTTTGAACTAGTGCCTTCCATTTTCAAAATTCACAAATTTCCAGAGGATGAGAAACTTATTGTATTTTTCCTGCAAATCCAAGTTAGATGAATGCCCTAATTGTTCTGCTCGTTCCCCTGCTCTCCTTCACTGCCAATTCTGTGAAACAATGATTTCAAATGAGCACACCCTAATATGCAAAATATTTTATGCTTTGTGGCACCATTAATGTCTTTACTGAGACATGAATGCAACAAGTTTTTCGAAATTCTCGCTGTCACATCAGGGATCATATCAGCAAGACATTTCAAATCTCTGGCCGATCCGTCTGTTCAATGTTCACCCATCTGCTAAGACGTCTTGTAGTTTCCCCAACATCACAAGTCTCCTCGATAGTTTTTTCCTTTTGCTTTTTATATCACCATGACCTTGACCAAAGCAAACTATCGCCTAGACTTAACGAATCAGGCCAACGATTCTTCACCTCACTCCAAAAGCTCTTTGTCTCACCGAGATGTTCAGTTTGTCAACTTAACTCACCGAGACCAAATAATTATTCTGCCAACAGAATGATACTCGCTGTGATGTCTCTTAGATCTCTCCGTTGAGACATGTCTCACCGATACACTTTTTCTACGCACATTTTCTTCTCGACAACCCTTATCTCCGTATGCCTAGTTCTGTCGGTGTGACCCAAGGGGTCGGTAAGACTCCCCAAAATCTCCCTGACATCATTGTCTTACGGAATGAATCTTCCTTTTGCTTTATCAGCAAGAACAACAACACTTTGGGAAATACTTTGAAATCTCACTCCGATGACCGTAGTCTCTCCGATACACTTTATCATATTCCAATCGGTAAAGACCAACTTACCTTGATATGACCTCACTTCATCATGCTGATACCTTTTGTCTTGCTAATAAGAAATGTAAACCCACATTCTCTTGGTGTATAAATTTATCGGTATGACATTTATGATGTCTTGCCAATATATTGAGGAGATGTATATTATCATCGGTGAGACCTGCATCAACTTATGTTGATATTTTTAAATGTTAAAGATTTAATGTCAGATGATATTTATGGGGCTATATGAAAAAATTTAATCCGGACTTTGGTTAAAAAATGCTATGTGAGGAGTTTTATGTCTGTAATATGAACTTTTTTGGGAAACTAGTAAGCATGAAGGGTTAATGAGGTTATCAAGATTTCACAGTTCCAACAAGGTGTTCATGACTCATTGACTATAAAAGTTTGATATTTGCTAGGTGAATCAAAAACAAAAGGCGACACAAATTGGTGAAGTTAGATATTCACTAGGTGTGTACCCATAACCATACCAACAATTATACTCCTTGATAATTTTGATAAGGTGCCATAAAAGCGCACAATGCTATGCCAATGCATCACTATGTTCAACACGTGTGAACAAAGTGAAGCAAAAATGCTAATTTCAATGCACCACTAAGTCCAACACATGTGAACGAAGTGAAGCAAAAAATGATAATGTATGCCCCCACCTTAAAGAAATTGCTAAACAACATGCTGTGAGAAATTACGTTAAGGTAGAAAAATGAGAAATGCCATGTGATGCAGGGTCGGTAGAGCTTACTTGGAAATCCCTATGTCAAAGATATGTTTCCAAATAAAGTTGTCTCATGATAAGGGGTTTCCCCCAAGACAACACAACCATCAACAAAAAGGATTAACACATAAGGGATCCATAAATCTAGGGTCAATATACGTCTTTTCTACCATAATGTAAATGATCTTGGAATCAACATCATTCCCTAAATACTCATGGAGCAACGAACACAATGGAGGAATGACACATAAAGAGAAAAAAAATAAACTTTTGGGTCAACATGGAAGAGACCTAAATGTACCAAAGTCTTGCATCATCCACAAAAGGAAAACACAAGATAAAAATAACAAGGTTTATGATATATAGAAGAATAAACGTACAAATCTAGAAGAACTTTATGACAATTTTTTTCATTTGTATCCTTGCGCCAATAGAACAACAAGGGTCATCCAAAGAAAACTCACAAACACAAAAAATGCTAAGCAACACAACATAGGATATCACATAAAATAAAAGAAAACATAAAGAGCATATAAAGAAAACACAACAAAGGAGTGCTACACATGTGAGTCGACCTAAAGTAGGTCATCCACTTCCCAATATTGCTCATCATATACAAAAGGAAAACAACTAGCCAAAGGGAAAAAAACTAGTGCCATATTAGGAGCATCACTAGGTTCAATACATGATGGGTCACTCTCATTAAGAGGATCATCATGGTCACCCTAATCTAAGTTCATAGATTTTGAAAATAACAAATTAATCTCATTATGCACTTTCTCATCAATTTTAGCAATTTCATCTTCATAATCCAAATTTATCACCATGGGAGGTTTGATAATAATTTCAATTGTATGTTCTTGTTCAATTTCTTGTTTCAGTTCTGTGTCTTGTTTTTGTTCAAGTTGTAATTCTTCTTGATTTGTTTACATAGGTGTTTGATATTGAGATGTTGTTTTTTTCTTTTCTTCCAATTGACAGGCAAGAGCATGACACCTTCACCTACACTCTTTAAAATTCTATTTCTTCTTGTTTGGTTTTCTACTTGTGATGGGGTAAGAGCAAGTTTCTTGACCATTGGTTTCTTTTCTTACCTTAGGGGAGGAACTAAAGGAGCCACCAAGGATTGGGAAACCACTGTCTCTTTGGGTCTATACACTTTCTTTTTTTCAGAGGCACAAAATGAATCATTCAATTGTCTCTTGGTCTTTTGTATGATATAGGTGGAGGAACTATAGAATAAATACCTTGATTACTTGGAAATTCCTTTGATTCAAGAATGGGTTTATCCACAATTAGTGGGGAAGGAGGAACAACCATAGACTTATCTCAACCTAATATTGCTAAGGGATAATTCTGTTATGTGATTTGCCTTAAATTTTTGATATGACCTAAAAAATAAATTCTCACGAGGTTTAATAAGTTCCATAGGTTAAGGCCAAAATAAATCCAGTGAAAAATTTCCACGGGAAGACAAAGAATTAAATCCACTATGTATATTTGGTCTTTGAATGGGAACTTTATGCACTTATGGATAAACTACAAGATGAAATTCATGGAGCATAGCCATGGATATCCTAGCTTTACATGGAATTGGTCTAACATCGAGATGATAGATAATGAGAAATCTAATTGTTTTGGTCCAACTTTAAGAGGAAGAGTGATCAAACCTATCGTAGGATGAGGAAAAACATCATGAGTTTTTAACCACCATTTTGATTGTTCATAATAATATTGATAAATATCATGCACATACAAGAACTCCTCAGTGATCACATTCTCTACACATACGAGATCAATGAGTATCCCAGTTGTAGGTTTATCATTAATACATCCAGTGATATAGAGAGGACCATCAGGTGCATGTATGGATGTGTCAATATGGGTGAAAGTAATGTTGGGTAGAAAAGTGGTTTGGCCCTTACAAGGTTGAACATATATTAAATTAATCATGCTATCTACTTCCTTCTCATAATCATTCATATCATCATCATTATTATCATTCTTATCATCACAAGCTTGCACAAAGTTGGATGTGTGATTTGGTATAGGATTTGTAAATATTTGCAAGTTTTGGTTAGGTGGGGCAAAAAACTTATTTCATTTATCATTAACATCACCTAACTAGATGTGATTAGAGTTGACGAGGTCTTGAGTTTGATGTTTAAGATGTATGCAACACTCCATATCATGTCCATGTGTGTGATGATATTGACAAAAGGATTTTGGGTTAAATATTGGGGGTATAGGTTTGGTTGTGTCTATGAGTCCAATCAGAGGCAATTGGATTAGGTTTTTGATCAGGAGTTGCAACATGATTGAATGAAGCGAATAAGGTAATTGAGTGAATTTTTTTATCTCTTGCTCTAAATTGATATGGAGTTGAACTTATGGTAGCAACTTGTGGGTTAATGTGGTTGGTTATTTGAGGCATTCTTATCTTGATAAAGTTTTTGTTTTTACTAACAAAATGGTTGATAGTTGTGATGAGGTACTAATTCAGATTTATTAGTAGGATTCGATGAAGATTCCTATTCATATTGACTAATCACATTCTAATAGTGACAAATATCCATACACAACTGTGTGAAGGATGGATATATCATGAATAAGATCTTATCCCTAATTCCAAGTTGCAAGTTTTCGATGAACACTCATTGAACATCCACATAAGGAAGGGTAAGATTGATTTGTGAATATAGTAACTGATATCTGTTGATGGTGTTTTCTGTACAGCAACAACTCAGATATAATATGATATCCTATCTCTTGAAAGGTAAATCTCTATCAGCAAGCCTCAAGAGATAACCCCAAGGTCTCTAATGTAAAGTCTTTACAAATGCAACAAAACAACTCAGTGATAAATGTGAAAATGCCGGTAATCACAAAGGGACCTTACAAAAGAAATACTGGAACTTTATTGGATTTTGCAATATGTTGATACTTTGAATTCTTAAATATAACCCTAACTCAAATTCAAAGAAATAGAAAAATATAAGGGTTTCATAAATCCTAAGATTGAAATTACTCCTAAGATAAACAATATTGATGACAAGATGCTGAAACATACCAATTCCTCAAAACTAACTTTTGCTTAACCCAGGTTTAACATTTAATTTTACTGAAACAATGCAATCTTTTAGAGAATCAAAGATTTTTAGATCATGAACATTCATTCAAGTCAACCCTTGTTTTTCAATTGAAATGAACAAACCCACAATTGAACTAAGCACACAATTATAAGATCAAGGCTAAATTCGCACAAAAACCTACAATCAATAAGCTGCCAAAAGTATGGATCAAGAATTGCTACAACATTCCAAGCATCCAACCACAAATATCATCAAATCACTTAATTCTAAATCTAACATTCATTCCAGATTTCAAAGAAATTAGGAAAGATATAATAACCAAAACCATGCAAGATAAATCAATCCAAGAGAGGCCACCAAAGCACAATGTCTCCAATTGTATTGAATTCAATAGTAGCAACAATTCAAGTATCCTGTGTTACAACACTTGCTTCGAAATAGACTAACTTCTAAATCTGCTCTATTGCTTAACTTGATGTGAATTCTAATCTTATAGCACTACTAACCCAACAAACATGAGGCCACCCACCACATTTATAGAGAATATTACCCCAAGTTAGGGTTACAAAGAAAGGTCAATCACAAACAGGTCGGTGAGAGAAAGAAAAACCCCAAAATTAAAACATAAAATTTATTAAATGCTTGAGGCTCCTCTCTAGGTCGGCCTAGAATCTCCTTATAATTCGATCCAATGCATGAAAAGGATGGAAAGTAATAATGAGAAGCACAAATTTCAAGGAATTCACCCATTAGTCGGCCCTTTTTCTTTCCCTTGAACCATTTTATCTTGCACGCTAAGGAAAACTTCCTCTAGATCATCCAAAGGTGGAGTATTTAATATTTTGAACCTTCTATCAAGAGACTTAATTTCTTCCCTTGATTTCCTAATGACTTCATCCCATTCCACCTTTAGGGTTTGATATTTCTCCATGATTGCAACATATATGGCCACATCATCAAGTTGGTGCATAGTAATTGGGCCACCATCAACCAAATCATAGATCTCATGCCACCATTCCCTTAGCTGCTCCAGACTTAGGTGCTTCGATGCAAACCTCTTTCTCCTAGTAATAATCTCAAAGAATGGAATACCCTTGCCAGAAATATCCTTCAATGTATTCCCAATTTTCTGCCCTTGATTATGAATTTTCTTCAAAGCCCTCTGATTAATCTTTAGCAATTCGTACCATTCCCAAGGTTGTGAAGCCTTTGAAGAAGGTAGAATTTTATCACTCACCAACTTTTCTTCTGTGTAGTCCATGATTTTATTCAATTTCTATAGGAGAAGATCTGTACCAGTTTTGTCTTGCCCTAGCACATTCTGCAACCAGTCAAAAGATCTATGGGCATCACCACAAGTGGACAAAATGTCCTTAATAATTTTATCTCTTCTATTCCTCACTTCTTGCAGCCATTCTGGGTAACCTGTGTAGTGGCTTTCATCTTCTCCAATTTGGTGATGGTATTCTCAAGTAGAAGACCTGCTGTAGATGATGAAGAGATAGATTTCAAAGGCCTCATGAGATCCTACAAATATCTTTTTAACTTATCATTCTCCTTTAATTCCTGCTTATCTTGTATCTCCTTGTTCAATCTGCCTAAAATTGCAGCACTGGATCCTTGAAACTCTTCAACTTCTTGTATCATGGAGGTAGGCCCAAGATTGATGGTATAAATATTATAATCTTGACTAGTTAGCTCATCTTTATTCTTATCAGGAGAAGGAGAAGCAATGTGGATCACTCGGTTATTGGCCCCATCTCTCTCAATCCTAGAGATAACCTTAGCCTTCTTCTTTGATTTTCCCTTTCCTATGTTGGCTAATAGATCATCCCAATTCAGAGGGGTATCATCCACAATAATTTTCTTACTCTTCAATTTGTCATCCAACCAGCTAGGGACAAGAGTATTAGGTTGCTATTCATTCTGTGTTCTTTTCTTAGTATGATATGTGGAGGAATCAACATTCATATTGTGCAACTTCTTTCCTTTGTCTCCCTCCTTTCCTTGCCTTGGATTATCATTCTTTTCCATATTATGTTCACCCTCCTCATGCACTGATTGAGGAGTCCCTGTAGGCACTTCTTCTTTTCCTGGAGACTTGTCCCTCTTTGCATCAGTAGGTGAATCTTCATAACTCACAAAAGGAGATTGTATGATCTTTTCTATCTCTGCCTCAGTGCTATAGAGTTTTCCCTCCTTGAATTATTCCACATCCTCCTCCTGGTGACCACTAATCTCTACCTCTAGGGGCTCATGTTGCACATCTTGTGATTCAGGAAGGGGAGACGCATCCTTTCGTTGTTCTGTCATAGGAGCACCTATGTAAAAATTTTCTTGCAATAGACTATCCTTTGGAGAAGGATTCCTTGATATCCTTGCATAAACTTGTGTCTTTCCTTTAGAGCTATCGACCTTTCTCATCTGTGAACTTGTATCCTCTACCCCTTTGGAAGGTTCATCATCTTTATTCTTTGCAGTCTTGACCAATCTTCTTCTTTTTGGAACAGGGACATCACCCTTTTCACCCTCATCATTTGGTTCTTCCTCTATAGCATACCTATCTTTCTTCGAGACCTTATTCCTTCTCTTGGAAATTGGTTTCCTCCTCTCTCCTATCTCCATTTCTACCCGAGCACCTTTAATCTTGATTCTGAAGGGAGACCCCAACTTCTCCTAACCCTTTAGATCTTGCTCCTCATCTTCGAAGGTAGATTGGGACTCCAAATTTCCCAATAGATCATAGGTATACTGCACGCCTTTTCTATCCATCTCCCATACCTTATGTTTGATCCACAACTTGGTTTATTTGATCACATGAGCATTGATTTGTTCCAACTTAGTTTTCTCTTCCTCCAACCAATCAATTCTTCCCACTGGTTTATCCTTGATGGGCTCATAGTCATGATTCTATATGAGTTCTCCATCATCATTCAGCTAATCAAGAATGACTTTAATGTTGAACAACCTGATTAAATGGGTAGGGAACCTGGAGTATTTATTCTTCATGACCTCAAATTCATCCTTGCAATTTACCCAATAATCTTCAATGTCATCCCTATGCCTAAAAGACCTACTTGCCTTCTTTTGAGCTTCTCCTGTCTTATCAAATTTGGGTCTCAAGGAATGGAATGCTAAGCCCAAAGTACTCATTTCTTCCTTAGAGGAGTGTGCCGATATCAAAGAGGGACATACCTCATTAGTTACTATCCTCAAAGGAAAGTCATTCCCAAAGCCAATTTTATGCATGTCCTTAAAAATATCGTCAAAGGCTGAAATAAGTCTAGTGACTTCCAGAATTATGATGTGGTCTGTTGGATATCTTGGTAGCTTGTAAGGGGCCCTTTGACAACCATAAATTCTGATATATGAAAAGGTGGGGAATTAGATAAACCATCCACCATACCTTTGTATTAACTCCTTGGCTGCATCAAAAATTCTTATATGCTCTAATCCCTATAGTAGCCTTGTTATATACATGGTGAATGCATCATTCATCCTTCTATAGATTGATCCACCCAAATACAGCTGTGGTTACACCTCATAGATCACATCTTGTCCAAACACCCCTTTAGTACTTAATCCCTTATATGGATGAACCCTTGCCAAGGCATAAATCAGATAAGATGTCATGGTAAAAGTCTTGGTCTGCAACACATTACATAGCTGTTCATGTATCATAGTAATAATGATACCTACCCAATGATAATAAGTTTTCTGCTCCATTCTTACTATGACATAAAACATCCAGTTCTCAAAGACCCCTGCAGTCTTCAAACCTACAACCCTGCTAAGGAGTCTGATGGCATCATAGTACTCTGCTTTGAATTTTTCCCTGAATAATTGTCTAGGTAACTTGGAGATATGGGGCTTAGGATTCTCCATCCAAGAGTTGATGACCTGCAAAGCCTTATTTGTATCATCTGCATAGTATTTCTTGGCCACATCCAAATCTAGGCCTACCACATGAGATCGGTCAGGTCTATCAAAGGTTTGTGCCACTAAAGGAGGAGAGAAATTAGCCAACACTCTGCCTTGTGGACCAATCACCCTCTATGTACCCCTATCATAATGTTTAGCACATTCCAGAACCAAATCATAACACTAAACTATGGGGGTAAACCCAACTACATGAGCCAATCCTGACTCCAACATTCTTTTGGCCAACAATGGAAAATCCTTCATGGCCACTCTTGCCTTGAATTCTTCATAGTCCCATTTTCCCACATTAGTATTAGTGAATCATGACCACACGGAAGAAAATTTGGTCTTAGGAACTTTTATTTTTATATCCATCTTGATCCTTTTTGCTTCTGAGATGACATATGCTCCCTCATCATTGGGATCCACCATCTTACCTTTAGCTCTTCCAACTACAACTTTGCTTGATTCATCCTGCATTCAAGAGACTATAATCAATACCTATCATAGCATAAGAATACAAGTTAGTTCATCATAAATTCATGCCAATCACCAAATAAATCCAAAGAATCAATCATAATCCCCTAAAAATAACATCAAACATCCTTTCTCAAAGTTTGAGCTTTTTACCCCTTCGCGAAATTCAAGCCAAAAAGGAATTTCGAGGAATTCTGAGACATGCAGATTTTAGCGATGGAAACCCAAAATAACATTCATAATCATCTCAATCATCATGCAAAACTCAAGAAACATTTGCACATATCTTCCAATTATCCCAAATCAATCATGTAATGCAAATTCATTAACAATTAATTCATGCATTCCCTTTATTCTTCATTTCTAAGAATTTTTCGAGGAATTCCGTCGGGGATGGAAATCCATGAAGTTAACAAGACTTATTAATTTTCAAAGAAATGAAGAGGTGACAAAATCCGGGGAAATCCTGAGGCGATGGATTTTCGCGAAATAAGCTTAATTTCACAGGTTTACGATAACTTTGGGAAGACAATGAATTGAAGGAAATCCATGAAACTCCTAAGGTGGAAGAAATCCCCCATACGCCCGAAACCTTGAAATACTCAAAATTCTAGAACTTCAACTCCGAAACTCCGAAACCCTGAGATCTGAAATCCGAAATCTTCGACTTCGAAACTTCGAAACCCCGAGATCCGAAATCCGAAATCTTTGACTTCAAAAATTCGAAACCCCGAGATCCAAAACCCGAAATCTTTGACTTCGTTAGGATTTTGCCTAAATCGATTGACTGATCATGATTTTGGGAATTCAAGCTCAAATTTATATTTTCAAATCGTTCATCAATGGTTTTAACTTTCTAACTCTCCTAAAGGGTGATCTAACAGTACTGATAATGAATTCAAAATCAAACCTTAGGGTTTCAAGATGAACACGACATCACAATTTTAATCCACTCGCTTAGAGAACCAAATTCGAAGGGAAGTAAAACAAGCAAGGCAAGGTGTCATAGATTACAGGACGAACAAAGGGGGAAATGCTGACTTCAAAAGGGGAAGTCGAAACATGAATAAAAAACCCTAGCCAAATTGAAAACTCCCCTCAAAATACTAAAATCAAACCTAAGCCTGATCAACAAGCCAAAGAGGAATTCAAATTCATTAATCAAAAGCAGGGCAATGGATACATACCATTGATGAAGCAAACAGGTGATAATCAATGACCGAGAGCAAGCCCTGACACGCACGAGAAAACAACAGTAGCGAAAATGCCAAGAAAACCACGACCAAGCCCAAAAATTCGCAAGTCCAAATGCTAATCATGCCAAGCAATCACAACTGAGCTCCCTCAAAATCAATTAGGGAAAAATGCAATCGACTCGCAGCATAAAAATTAGCTCAAACCTCATTAAACACAACTGTAGAGTCTGTACATGAGCCATTAATGTGATGACAAGAAAATTCAAGATGAGTTAAGGTATTCGAGGCAGAAAAGGAATTTCGAGAAATTCCGGTCAACACGAAATTTTGTGAAGGACCGAAATTCCTGAAAATAATGCAAAAAGAGCCTCCGTCGGGTTTCAAGGCAACTGGGGAAATTCACTAGAGGAGGAAAATCCTGAAACCTGTTGAAAACCCAAAATTGACCCAAAACTCATGATTTTCAAAGTGTTATTCAACAAGGGTGTTTGCTTAAGCATGATGAGCATCAAGGAACATTGCAAAATGACCAAAATCTAGGATCAAACCACCAAAAGACCAAAAGAGCAAGAAAAGAGAAGAACCAAAAACCCAAGCAAAGAGGGTCCCTACTTTCAATGGGATGTGTGTGCAAAACTGCACAACAATATCATCCTATGAAGTTTGCCACTTTTTCATGTTTTCCTTGTTTGCACCTTACTAAATTAGTTAATGTAATTTGTGTGCCTATGGTTTCTTTGAAATTTTGTAGGAATGCATCAACAAGTTCATTGAATGAATGAATCAAATTATTCAACAATGAGAAAAACAATTCCAAGGCCATGTCTTTTAATGACCTAGGAAAGAGTTTATCTAGGAGCTTGTCCTCAAAGATGAAGTCACTACACAATGATGTATAAGCCAATATGTGACTATTAGGATCTTCTTTACTGTAATACTTTTCAAACCTAGGAATCTTCATGTTTAATGACATGGTTGTTTTCAAAATTTCAAGTGACAAAGGGCTCCTTTTGACATATTGTGATGGTTTTCCATTTTTAGCTCAGTTAAATATTGAAATTTGTTGTTGGAGTGAATTTTGCAAAAGTTGATTGATGACCAAGTTATTGCTTGACATGTTTTGGGAATGTGGTGAATATGGTTGGATTGTGTAAGTGCTTGGTGGACTACTATGTTACAAATTTAGTGATTAAATTTGAGATGTCATATGTGATTTCATGAGGTTATAAGGATGCCCACTAGAGAACCATAAGGTTGGAGTTATGCCACTTTTTGGCTATATCATTGGTACTATGGATGGTAATGAATATGTAGGAAAAGAGGGTATAGTTGTAGGGCAAGAGATTTGACTTCGTCCTTGGATTTGAGTGTGCCCCAAATCTTGAGAACAAATAGCCATCATAGGAATGTTTATATCCATAATATGGGATAGGCTATGCAACACTTCTAATCCTTGGGCATCATTGATCAACTTACTTAAGTTGTTCACTATAGGCACTATTTTTCTACCTAGGGATTCAGTGCTTAGGTAGTCTTACAATTCCTCTAAGTATTTATCTATTTTTCTTAGTTTGTCTTTGGGAACATGTGAAACAATAGTCTCAACATCTATACAGGTAATTGTTTGTGAATTTATCATTAATATGGTTGGATTAGGGATCAAGTCAAAAATAGGCATGGTATTGGCAATACCATGCATGAAAGAGTTGTAAAACCTAGGATCCACAATAGATGTAACAATAGCATGAGAAGAAATAAGTCTACAATTGCATCTCACTGAAGTATTGGTAATATGACACCTAGTCATGAAACTCATACAAGTTTCAAAAAACTAAGTGTACCCACTATGACCACTAAATTTTCAAAGAGTCGTAGTAAAATACATAGAAACAAAAATCAGAAAGAAAAAATAGACAAAGAACACAAAGATAGATGTTTGATAGAAATCTGAGCCAAAACAAACAGGACAATGTCACCTAGGGCACCTATGTCCTAGGTAGGTTTTTGCAAAATTAAAAGTTTGGTTGTCTATGATACTTTTTAAGGCTTCCATGTCTATGTGCAAATAGGTCTAATAGTGAATATTTTCCCAGAATTTGCTCAATTTATGATAATGTAATTTAAAATGCAAGTGTGCAAGAATGTTGAAAATTCTTGCATAATAAATGATAATTGTAAATGTAATTTCCAGATTTAAGGTATAAATTGATTGATTCTAATATGCCAAATCTAAAAATGATGATGCTTTTTATGCTTTTGAAAGAAAATAATGCAATTTTCCCCTTTTTATCTATATGCAAGATACCTAAATGCATGTAATGACACTTTCAAATTTTGTTTCAGATTTTAAATGACCTAATGCAGATTTTTAAATGAAATTGGAATGTAGATTTGACCTAAAATGATTGAAATTAATCCTATTGAAACCTACAATGCAATATGATATGCCAATTTTTTAGATTTTTATGCTTTTTATGATGCAAAAGTGAATACCTAATTGAATAATGCAAAGTGATACAATGTAAAACCTAGATCGAGGGTTCAAATTTTCGAAGCTATATAATATTAACATGTTGGGTTTACCAAAATGAAAAAGAGGGAAAGGGAAACCTTGTAGCCTTCACCTTAGGGTTTGAACACCTTTCCCTTATTTCATTGGAATGGGGGGATGTGTGGTGGAATGTGATGGAATGGATGTGGGTTTGATGGACTTAGACAAGGTATATGATTGACTTATAACTTGATAGGTGAGTCAACCAAACCTTAACCAAATCTAGAAATGTCCTAAGGATGAAATGCAATGATCTAATTAACCTAATGATATAGAGTACCGTTCTGATGCAAATATAGAAGATTTGAGAAATAATAGATAGAAATAGACTAAAAAATGAACTGAGCAAGACATTGTGCACTTGCAATTTAAATTTGGAGCATAAAAGGTAGCACATAGGCACCCCAAATGCCACTATCTTTGTAGGGAAAATTCAAATATGTTTTTGTAGTCCTTTGATGTTAGATCTAAACTTTCATTTCTTGCTTTTCGCACTGTCAGATCACATTCGGATAATTTTGTAACTGAGTTTTTGTGAGATGTCAAAGTGTAAGGTTTCAATTGCAACAAAAAATAATTAACCTTTAAAATTCCTTTAGTCCTCATTAGACCTAGAATCTGTACATTCAAAGAGATAAGAAAGGTTGTGCCATTTAGGGGCTTACCTTGGTCAAACCCCATGTTAGTGTTTCCACTTCCACAATGGCAGTGTCAATGATAAATGAATAAATGATAGGAAGGAATGATGAATCCATAAAGTGCTGCAATTAACCACCCTTTAATGGCTACCTTGAAGGATTGAAGTCATGCACATCTCCTCAAGGCTCAAATCTTTCTTTCTTGATTTTCTTGAAGTGCTTAGATTGCTTAGAGACCTACAAGGATTAGTCTTCACAAACAACATGAACACACTCACATATATTTTGACATGATGCTTCGATATTGAATTAATACAATAAATACTCTAATGGCTGCTATTGACTTGCTTGATAATTCTCTTGATAATAATTTCTCCATTAATTTCCTAGATGATGCTAGATGGATTTCAAATGATGCAATAATTAAGTATTTATATGCAATGATTCTAATTTACCAAAAACTAAATCTTGATAGTCAACTTTAGATATTTGAATTTCAAATGATAAAATGTCAACACAGATATATTTGAATTTGGAACCAAAATAGGGGGAGATAGGTATCCTAGGCGTCAGTGTCCCAGACCTATTTTCCAAAGTTTAAAGAGTCGGGGACAAAGTATTAAATGAGATCATTTGTTTTATTCTTGAAAATTGTTAAAAAATGTTTAAATTAAGTTGTGGAATGCATAATTTAGGAAATTTAGTGTTCAATTAGGTTCAATAAATTAAGGTGGAGAATAACATAATGTGAAGTTGTCAAGGGTGACAATTTCTGATGCTACATAAACTAAGAGAAAATAAATGGATATTGGAGTTGACCCTACTCTTAATCCCACTAGCATAATGCAGTTTGGGTCATCCTCAAATTCACAACCAACACCACAACTGGGAGCTACACTAAGCCCTTTTGATGATGAGTTTAACTTGAATTATGTTGAAAAAAATATAACCCAGGAGGGAATTGATGATACTTCACAACATCTCTAAATATTAAAAGTGATGGATGCTCTCTTGTCCATATATCCTAATAGATATTTATTATTGCTTGCACAAAATGAAGCTAGGCTTCCCACATATTTTGACATTTCTATTGTGATGGAACCAACACCCAATGTGACATGCAAAAACATAGGTTTCATTAACATGATACCCCCACCAAAAAATCTCACTTCACAATAACTAAGCATAAGTATGCCACTTGGAAGAACATCCCATAATGCAACAAGTTTGAACATACCTACACCTCTGACATTTGGACTATATTTCATAGACCAACTTTACAACCTGACACTGCATACCTAAACAACAACACAATCAAGAAATACAACACTAATGACATAAAAAATCACAAATAAAAACCAACCCATCCAAAATAAACAACCAAATATTTCACTTCCCATGTCACAAAGAAACATGACCAAAACTTCATGACACACAAAAACAAACATCATGACACCTCTAAACATATAACTTCCACAAAATACTACAAGCAATAAAAACACAAAAACTTACATACCCACAACCCAAACTCAAACATTTATCAGACCAAACCAAAAATTGAACCAACTTCCACCACAACAACAAAGTGCCTTTTCTAAAGGAAATAAGAAACCCATTAAGCACTTGGACACTACCCATGCCTCCCCCCTACTATGACTTTGTGTGAACCTCCCTCTCTAAATGATACCCCTCTATCCACCATTCCTCCTAACCCCACTGGTGGTAAACCAACACCAAATAATCCTAATTTTGGTCAAGCTCAGGTGGCTCAAGGTCATTGTGACCTCAAGAATAGCCCCCTACTCATCGTTAAGGAAAAAGGGACTAGGCAAGGTCTCAAAAAACTCCTACAAAAAAGAAAAACATTTCCTTAAATCATATCTTGATCAAGGAGGTCAATCTTGATGTTGTCAATATGGAGGAACTCATGGATGAGGATGTGAAGGAGGCCAACAACTCACAACTTAGAAGATCTAATAGAATTGTGGGCTGACCAAAGCCTATTGATAAAGAGGTGATGAAGGATGGCAAGGGGAGAGTTTTAATAGTGATGAGGAGGAAGATGATTCTAATTCGAAAGGATTTGAGAACACTAATGACAACCATTCCATACACACAGTTAGCACTGACACCACCCATTTGGACCTACTAGGTGAGACTCATAATTTTCCTTGATGTGCTTCTATGGCTGTAGAGCTTGTTGAACTTAAAGGGAAGGTTTTGGAACTGGAGAAAAAGATGGCGAGCCTCTCCAAGTTTAGTTCCAAATTCACACACATGTTGGCCACCACTATATGTATGCTGTAGGATAAGGAGCTAAAGAAGGTTGATGACAAGGATGAGAGTCACAAGGAACTTATTGAAGATTGGGGCCAACTCTTTGGCTAGGCCTGTGTTTAATTTTGTTTTTTTTTTGGTTTTGGTGCTTCCTTGCTATTCATTGCTTAAGGATTTTTGTAATGTTTTGTTAAAGCACTGTTAATGTGTTGTTTATGGTCTATGGACTTGGTTTTCAACCTCTAAGCTCTCTTTTTTTTGGGCCAACACCCTTATTTTTTATTTATTTTAATATAAAAAACAAAGTGCCTTTTCCACAAACAGATACACTCCTCAACACAACATACCACCTAACCAACAATCCACATACACACTCACACTTAATCCAAACCTGACATTTACATCCCACTTTAACCAAACTACACGATCTATGACACAATATCATTACTCGAGCACATTTAACTAAAACTCCTCAAATTTCAACCAAAAACCAAACTATCAAAAAATAAACCCAATCATAGTTCCTACACAAAACCTAACTTACAATACCCAAAAAAACACCATCCATATGCCCCCATCACCAATAGAGATATTAGCTCAATAATTGCAAAACTAGCAACAACAGATGAAAAAATTGTAGGTTATTGGACTCAAAAAGATATACACAATGGAGGAAATATGTCCTTACCCCTTTGATAAGAGTTTATACATGCCACCTTTCCACCAAAAATTTGAAATACATAAATTTGACAAATACAAGGGGAAAGGAGATCCTAGAGATCATATCAAGGAATTTTACATAGC
Organism: Sequoiadendron giganteum; assembly: GCA_007115665.2. Taxonomy (NCBI): domain Eukaryota; kingdom Viridiplantae; phylum Streptophyta; class Pinopsida; order Cupressales; family Cupressaceae; genus Sequoiadendron; species Sequoiadendron giganteum. The sequence continues at coordinate 377,022,189 of CM021110.1, forward strand.
TTATCTAGATCTCGCTTATGATTATACATATCTGATGCACCTCTTGCCATGTAGTCTTGGAGGACAAGCTAAAAAATGGTTCAATCATTTGCCTCATGGTATAAGGACTTGGAATGAACTATCCAATAAATTCATTGCACATTTCTCCTATAACATTGAGCACGAGATATCTATGATTGACCTATATAACACCAAGCAGAAAAATGGAGAGTATTTCACTTCATTCCTACAAAGATGGAGAAATATTGCAAGTAAATGTCCTTTCCATATACCAAAAAAACAATTGGTTCAAATTTTCATACAAAAGCTTAATCCAAAGATGATGTTTTATCTCCAAGTCTAGTGCTCCAACACATTTGATGAAGTCATTGATGTTTCTTGTCCAATGTTTCATGTGCTTCTATGTTTGTACATTGTATATGATTTTTATGAGTGATGGTTGTTCCTATACATCAATAATTTTCATATGCTTGGTTGTTATTGGATGTGGTTAACTATTTAATTTTATTTGACTAATGGATGTTGTGATTTCTCTATGATAACAAATGAGTTCCTTTCATTGATTATGTAAGTATGTGTTGATCTAGATGTTTATTTATGATGGGTTATTGGTTATATGTTGATTATTGTTAGTGGTAGTGTTAGTATGATTATTAGATGAAATTATTATTAAATAATTATATAATGTAGATGTAGGAGTAGGCGTTATTGTGGAGATGAGATTTGATATGTTAATATTACTTGTGATGTTTATTAATTTAAAATATTTTCTCCATGATTTCCTAGATGATTATTTTAGAGAATTTTTTTAATTTTTAATTTATTTTTGAAGTGTTAATTTAATAATTGCTTCAACTATTATTATTTATATGATATATTGTCACCTTTTTTTTAGTGAACATGTAAATTTTTCCAATGGTGGTTGGGGTCAGATAACTACTTTTGAGTTATTTTTAGTGTACTACTTGACCTTGTCTTGTATGGAGTACTAAGGTCTTGTGGTTCATATTGTGAAATATTGTGTTGTAGTTGTTATGAATTTTTTTTATAAATTTAAAAGTTTTTTTAATTTTCTTTTAATTATCTTGAGTGTGTTGTATTATTTTGTGATTTTTACTACCATTATAAAGTTCAGTTTCCATTTTATTGTTTAAAAAGGTTCCTAGGTGTAGGACCTATAAGTTAGGGGTTAAATTTTATTATAAAATACCTTAAATGGAGTTTAGAATCCACTCTACTTACCCACTTTTCAAAAGTGGCGAAAATTATAGTTAGTTGGGTAGTTTAGGTGGTTAAGGAATGACAATTTTTTCCTCTCTTATTTATTCTTTCTCTTTAAGTGGAGAAGGGAATTTTTCCTTGAGAATTATCCTTGAGTTCATTATTTTTTTCATTTAGTAGAGGAAAATTCTAGTTGGAGGAAGGAAGAGAAGAAGGGTAGAGGAAGGAAATATGGAAGAGAGGATTTGGAGAGTCTTCTAAAACTTGGATAACAATTCTTATGGTAGGGTCTAAACCCTTTGTTAGATTTTTGTTTGATGCGGAAAAGATTTTTTGAAATGTTTTGCTATGTTTATGAAATCTATGTGAAAATAGATAGTAAATGCTCATGTGTTTGTTTGTGAATTATGTGAGTTGTTAATGGGTATGAATACCCACCTTATCTAAATTTCTGCATACATATCCAATAAATGTGCATAAGGTGAAGAGTAAAACTATGCAAATGAAAATATTGTAATGTGCTAAGTTCAGTAATGTGAATGTTATGTGGTGAATATTTTGTTGAAAATATATGTGACTAGTTTTTCCTATAGAAGCTGTGAATTGTATGTGTTTTTTTGGATAGCTATGTGACCCCTAGCTTGGGGGTGGGTTAAATTTGCAACCCTATATTTGGGTGGAGAGTCCATTGGCCAAGATTTTTGTTTCTTTGTCGATCTTTATCTTTCAGGTACATGTGTTAAATAAGGAATATTTTCTTGGGACTCTCAATCTATGGATTTCAAGAGAGAAATATGTTGGTCTTGTGGGGGTTTACAAAGTTTTTCTTAAGAACCTAGGGATTCTTTGTAATTTAGAGTTCAATTGTGGTTGAAGGTGTTATAATTTACTTATTGAAATGACATAAGAAGAATACAAGTTAGTTATTGTTATCTTGGAGGATTCTAGAATTCAAAGGATAAGATTAATTTAGAAAGAACCAAGTGTTAATGAAAGATTTTGTGTATATGATATTGTTGTGTAAATGTTTAATACATACATTTTTGAATAATGTTTAATTTAGTAAAATAATTTTTCTAATTTATATTCTAGGGTATTTCTTCTATAGAAAAAATCAATAATAAGTTTATAAAAATAATATGAAAGAATCAGCTTAACCCATTTGATTAATCAATTGTTGAGGTTACAACACTGTTGTCCCTATGCCAAACAATAAACTGGTATTAAGGATATTTCAAATTTTTGATTATAAAACTTGATAAACATGATATTGGAATATATAATTTAATGGGTTTTTTGATTATTAATCTCAAAAAAGACATATTCAAAAATTGTAATAACACATATCACCATTTCTGATTTATTAAAAAAATATTGACATCCTTTTTCACAATAATAATTTGTCATAAAACAGTCTTACATATTTGATCATAAAGAATGATACAAAAATAATTAGAAGATATGATTTAAAGGGTTTCTTTGAAAATTTATTATGAAATATCCAAAAATAAGGTCAACCTAGTAAAATAATTAAAAGTTATGATTAAAACATTACTATCCTCTACTTTAAAACTAAAAACAAATTGACAAACAAATTTGGGAGTAGAACCAAGTAAGAATTTTATGAAATCATATTAATCCAAGAGAATTGAAATATGTTTCTTTCATCTCATTCCTCTTTCTAACCTGTAATAATTATTTATAAATGTATATATCAACATAGTTTTCATTGCAAATAATCAATCAAGTGGAAAATGAAGCAAATGAATGACAATAAATTGAAGAACTAATTTTAAAAAATAATGTAAATGGAAATCCAAGAGAAATAAAATTATATAGAGTTTCAAGTTAGTTGAGAATTAGTTTCTGGTTGGAAATTTAAATTCTTAATTAATTTGTGCTTAATTATTATTTTATTGTTGGTGAAAATTAAAAGGCTATCTTTTCTTTTTAGAAAACCAACTTAAGAAAATTAAATGAACTCTTTAATTTTATTATTAACTTTAAGATTTAATATTCAACCTCAATTAATTTCAAGAATTTAAACCTCAAAGTTAGACTTGAGAGATTTTCAAGAGTATTAGTTTTGAATAATGCTAAAACAAAATAGTCATATTTGAATTGTGCATAAATGTACAAGGAAAATATATTGGTCAAAACAATTTTATTTTTTATAGATTAACATGGCATTGTGGGGCCATACCCATATATATTGATAACAAAATCAAGCCTATTAACAGGTAGATATAAAAAGCATCCAACAAATTAGATCCATCCTAACCTACAAAATTGGCTCAGACCCATACATACATCTAAACCTACCACCCCTATACAACTATTACATATTATCTAGCCTTCTTAATTACTAAAACCTTGCATGCACCCCTTTATGCTTACTGTTATGCCTCCTCATTTTTGTTCTCCAGGTCTTCCTCTGCTTCCTGCTTTAGGGAAAAATCATAATTCACATACCCTTCTTCTACTCCATGCACACACTACTTCAAAAAATTTATCCCCATTCTCGCTTGATTTCTACTCCCAGCCACATTTATCTCTTGTCCCCAACCAAAAAATTGTTGCAGGACTCCATTCTCCACACTCCAACACTTCTAAGAATTATGACCATTAGGGAAGAGCCCCTTTCTTGAGACAACATGACACATATATCCTTTCATTCCACCCCTCCAATGTGGCCTCACCAACTTCACCATCAAGGCTTCCACAACCTCCTTTTTCTTGTTGAAGTCCAACAACATTACCAAGAACATTGATGCAATGTTAATGTTGACTCAATAGTGGCTGTTTCCACTCAAATAATCATCACCTAGTACCATCCAAATAGCATGGAACACCACCCCTACCCAAGACTTAAAAATATCCATTAGTCGCCTCTTTGACACATCATGGTAAAAGGCCATTTGCCTCTTGATGAAAACCATGCAAATGGCGGTACCCATGGTTTTGCCATTTTTTACAAAGCTAGCTACCCACCTATGCAAGATAAATAACTCATGGAGTATCATTTTTTTGAGTTGCGGGTGTACTATCATTCTTGAGCATATCTCAAAATTATACCCCACATCAAGCCTCTCCTCCATTTGCATGATCGAGCTCATGTGGATCTTTGGATTGGAAAAAAAAAGCTTGCTAATCCATCATTAATGAGACTTCAATTACCCACCTTGTCATGTTGACCGTAGTATTTGAAACATCATTGGCCAGGCTGTTCCCCTCTCGATACACATGTGTTATCAAAGAATCACTAAATCTTCCCAAGGCCTCCTTTATTTGCATGAGCCAATTCTAATACTACCAGTTCATCACTTGCCCCATGCGAATTGCATCAACTACCAACTAGGAATCTACCTCCAAATGCACCTTGGCCATATTCAAATCTTTTCCAATTTTTAAGCCTAATAGAGCCACTTGAAATTTTGTGTTATTGTTTGTGGTGATTGTTACAATTTTTTCACTACAACTCAATTGGCGGAGCTGATTAAAGTCTGTTATATCTTAAAGTGGAAATTCAGTTAGTTGCTACATGGTTTTAAATTGCTATTACATCTGTTCTATTAAGTATCAGTTATGCATTATTTGAGAGAACAAAGTTTCAGAGGTATTACTCAAATGCTTTACAAATCAAATGGAGTACAAAACTGAGTATATAAGTGATTGAGCATAACAGTGTGCTTTCTTTTATTTCATGATGCTATTTACATTACATGTTTTCATTTGATTGCAAGAATACAAATGATGGTACAACTTTGTATTTTGATGCATTTCATTCAGAATGGAAATGAAACATAGATTCAAATATCCACACAAGCCATGGTTTTAGTTGGTCCTATTCATTACAAGAAAGGAAATATACAACTGAAAGAAACTGACAAATAACATAGGACATATCCATCATTGCTCGAGTTGATCTTCAGCTGATGCCTTGTAGCTTGTTCCTTTCTGCTTCCGCTCCTGACTGTATCTGCAAAATATTGAGAAGGGTGTCAATTAAGAGATCGGGATATGAACTATACTACATGCCCTACTAAAAGAAATATAGTTCAATCCTTGGGATGCATAGAATCAACTAAAAGCAAGTGCGGGAACCAAAATCATGATATTTATTATTTTTGCTAACATTGTTTGTTTCTTGTGAAAGTATAGGAAAAGTAATGTAGCTGATCATATCTGAAGACATAAAGCATGTGGGGTAAAATGGGCTCCCACAAGGGTAGAGCTCGACATGCTGCCCCTGAAAGTTACAAGTGGGCTAAGAAGGAAAGTACAATTATCATGCTCATCTGAGCTATACAACTGAAGGAGAATACAAAATAAAGTATTTTCATTCAGAGAATGGAATACCCACATAAGGGTTTGAACTTAAAATGTAGAAATGAGAAATTATTTCAATAATATAAAGAATTTTCTATCATTTTCCTGAATACCCATGTAAGGGTTTTTGTAAAAAATGCAAACATATACAATGCTATCATGGCGCAGCCAAATGGAGTGAGAAATTCATAAAAAGAAACCCAGAATGAAACACACATGGAATGGCTAGTGTGTGGTCTGCATTTTTTTCATTCAAAACAACAATTATTCTCTTGCATTTTTTGCTTTGAAATGCTTTATGACTTAAAGAGAAATGCAGAAATAAACAATTGAGAAAGTGAGCTTACCAAGTGGTGGCCAGTAGAGGAGTGGAGTGGTGTGCCAAAATCTAATGGAGCTCACAAATAAAAAGTTTTAGCTATCTCTCATGGTGGACAAGGAGGTGGAACAACATAGAGGATGAATGCACAAAGAAATCAGAGATGATAGTATGTAAAAGTCGCGGCCTCTAAGGCCTTTTTTCTCATAAAAGGACCCAAGGAATGAAGAGAGGATAGAGAATAAAATTACCATGAGCATATGGAGGCCAAGCATGATTAGAATTGAAGGATTGGAGGCTCGAATGTAGTCTCAAAAGCTGAAACCCTAGTCTACATGGCAGCGACATGAAGATACTTTCTTCCAAAGTCTTCACTTTCAAAATGAAGCGAAATAATAGGGATCCCTTTGGTTTTGTTCTTTAGCATTTTTCCCAACCCTAATTCGACTTAGGGGGTACATGCATATGCCTTAGTGATTATATATTATGAATACCTTAGGTCGAGCCTTATGGGGAGGTTTTCATATTATGATTTTTCCTAAGTCTATAGGCTTGTCCAACGAGAGATTTTTTATGACTTAGGGCTTTAGGATTTTATGTCAATATTGCCTTAGTTAAAAATGGATGATGGTAGATACCCTAGAATTCAATTGATTTAGAGAGGGATCGATTAAAATTAAAAATTAAGTATCTGTTTATGAATTAGGGTTTTATTTTTAATTGATTTTAATTGAAATCAATCAAGTATTGGCATCTATTTTTCAATTGATTTTAAAGAAAATCAATTAAATATGTAATAGAAATAGCTATTATTTTTATGATTTTTTGTGAGAAAAATCAAGATTGTATTGGAGATATAAGGTTGATGTTTGTAAGAGATTCTATCTTTATTTGCAAAAAATAAAGCAATTGTAAAGATGCATGATGTAAAGAAGAGAATAAAGCAATAATTTATAAATTATTTTAATTTCTTTTCTAGTTTTAGCAGATTTGTGGTTGATCTTTCTTTTGGTCGGATTTGAGCTTCTTGGTGGAGAGATAAGGTGTTTTTTTTGATTTTAAAGCAAAGCAAACCTATTTTTAGGAGCTTTTCATTATGTACATGCAAAAAGTGAGACTTTTCCACTTTTGTGCCAACTTCTTGGGCAGTTTTTGATGCCTTTCCTGGAGCTTTTTCCTTGAGATCGGATTATGGTTTTAGTGGTATATCTTGAGGAAAAATTAGTGTTTTGATAGTTCAGATTATTGTTTCTTGCTCTGATACACATTTTGAGAGCTTGTAAACTTTTTGTACTCAGTTTTAGACTTTGGCATACTCCTTCAGTTCAATAAAAGCAACATTCCTATCTCCAATTTTTGTCTCTATTTGCAGTTTTAGTATGATGTCTACATTGTGATTCTATTTACAAATCCATTTCATGTCCTATTATTGCAGATGATTGATACAAAATGTTCATTTAATGCAGGTAGCATGTTGTGTTAAAGTCTAAACCTTCATGCAAATCAATTATGTACTAGATGTTCATGAGAGATTGTGAATTCATTGTTGTTTTTCTGAGGATTGTTTGTGGGTAGAATATCAAAGTCATCTTTAAGTTGTGGAATCATTTCAGATTAAAGTCTTACATTTCAGTCATATTTTCTCTCCCTTTTCCTAGAAAATCACTTAGAATAGGATTCATCATTCTGAGAACCAACTCACTCTGGAGATTCCCTTTTCACATAGATCACCCACATCTAAAAAGGGTTTCCATGTTTCAATAGATAGTTTGATTTCTCTAAATTTAACAAAGGGTGCATATCTGATTGATAAAAGTTTTTGGAACGCCTAGTGGGACTTTGATAAATTTTTTTAGAGAATTTTTAATATTTTAAAGTTGTTGTTTGGTGTATGCAACAAGTTATTCAGCCTTCAGAGGCCTTTTTCAATATACCTGGTGACTCCAATTCTGATTTTTACATGCAAATTTAGTGCAGCCTACGCATGAGAAAAATACAAACAAGATCCAGTTCGATACCTTTTGAGTACCTACAGCTGTCCCCACCACGAAGGAGACACAAAACAACAAAAAGTCTATTTGGTGCACTTGGGAGGTCAACATCAATACCTCTAGTTCTAAATTCTATAGTCTTATCACTAGGAAGTCCTGTTCCTGTATCACAAGTACCACCGATGGCAAGGCAACATGCCTTTTCACCTTTTAATGGGGGTAGCCCGTTAAACATCACACACTATGATGATATTCCAACAACAAATTTTGGAAGTCTGCCTTTCTTTACTGGAGAGGAACAAACTACATCCATCAAACATATTCATGATGTGGCCACTCTATGTTCAGTTCACAATATTACCCAAGAAAATGTTGCACTAAGACTCTTGGCTGCATCTCTCAAAGGGAAAGAATTGCAATGGTTCAGAGGCCTCGCATCAAATTCAATCACAACATGGGATGCATTAGGTGATGGTTTGTATCAGTATTTACCTGATAAATCAGATCATGCATCTCTATTGGAGCAGCTAAGCACGATCAAAAGAGCCTCGCAGGAACACTTGGTTGATTTCAACTACCGATTTCAGAGAATTTGGGACAAAATCCCTACAACGATAAAACCTTTATCATGCCTTTCTTTATTTCTTGAAAGCCTTAAATAGAAAAATCTTAGTTATGACCCAATCTATGGGTGGGCACACGCTCCCTAATGCTTATGATATTGCCATTAGAGCTGAGAACTGTCTCATTAAAGCTAGGGAAATTTCCCCTAGGCCTCCCATGCCTTTGTTTCTAGATATTCAGGTGCCTACACCTACATTTTTTCCTCCCTTAGCTACTGTTCCCGCTATTCTAGCAATAGGTTATCAGACCGTAGCCCAAGAAATCGCTACCCCAACCCAAAACCAAGAGTTTCAAGAGATGAAAGTATATTGAAAACCTTTGGGAATGATCTCATCAACATCAAGAAGCATGTCGGCCAAGAACATAAGCCATATGAAGCCCCATACTAGCAAAACTAGCAGAATAGCCCAGCCTTTCAGAATGATTACCAAGGCCAAAGGAATTTTTTTAATCCTAGACCCTTCCAGCCCTACAACCCGAATGCTACCAGTTCATCAAAGGAACTCGTACCACAAAATAACCTTGCCCAAGATTGTGACTAGTGCTATCCATGCAATCAGCCCCATAACCAGTCAACATGTGCTAACGAAATGAGAAATTAGGCCTTAATGGTCTAAAATAGTTATGCAGGTTCAGAAAGTGTTCCAAGACAAAATCTGGAACAACAAGAAAGCTT
>CM021110.1:377031448-377065458 GCA_007115665.2 Sequoiadendron giganteum
TTGCAGCTTTGCTGTAACCTCTAACTGCTATGCTTAAGAAAAATGTGCCTTTCAGTTGGAACAAGGAAGGTAATAGGAGCTTTGAGCAGATAAAAGAAGCCCTTGCAGCCACTCCTACTCTAATTAATCTAAATTATGACAAAGATTGTATTCTTTATGCCTTTGGAGGGGTTGACACCATTTCTGCTATGTTGTGCCAATAAAATGATGAAGGCTTGGAATAGCCTGTGGTGTTTTTCAGCCAGGTATTGCATGATTATGAGGTGAAGTACTCTTTCATTGAAAAGCATGTTTTTGATGTTGTAATAAGCCTAAAAAAGTTCAAGAATATGTTATCAAATAACATAATTCATTTATTAGTTACTCATTCAACTGTTAAAGACTTCTTGCTTAATCGAGATATTAATGACAAGCGTGTTGGTTGGATAACCAAGGTTATGGAGTTTGATATTGATATTAAAATAACCAAGCTTGTTAGAGGCAAGGGTTTGTGTGAATAGATTACAGAAAACACAATGGACAACAACTTAAAAGAAGCTGAAAATGTTGGTATAGTGCTAAAAAATGATGATGTAGTTGCTGTTCCAATTCCTACTGCTACTTGGGTGCAACAAATGATGCATTATTTGCAAACTGGTGAGTGCCCCAAAGGCTTATATAGAGAAAAAAGGAGGTATTATAGATTACAGTCCATTCCTTTTGCAATTATTGATGGAATTATTTATAGAAGAGACTTTCAAGGTGTTTTGTTAAGATGCATTAAGCTTGATCAAGTTGACAAGCTGCTAGGAGAATTTCATGATGGGCCTTCAGGAGGTCATTTTGCTCCAAGAAAAACAAACTTGAAAATTATGTGGGCTGGTTATTATTGGCCAGATGTGTTTAAAGATGCTATTGCCTTGGTCCGTAAATGCGAAAATTGTGCCTTGTTTTCTGGAAAACAGAGGCTTGCAGTGCTGCCCCTGCATCCTATTCAGGTGGAGCAGCCATTTGCCAAGTGGGGTTTAGACTTCATTGGACCTATCAACCCACCTTCAAGCATGGGTCATAAGTGGATCCTTACTGTAACAGATTACTTTACTAAGTGGAATGAAGCTATTGCTTTGAAAGAAGAAAATGAGACTTCTATGCTTAATTTCTATCAAGACTTAGTGTCAAGATTTGGTACTCTAGATTTAATAATTTTTGACAACGGTTTGGATTTCATCAGTTTAAGGATTTCTGATTGGTCAGTTAGAAATAACATTTATTTGAATACATCTTCTAACTATTATCTGCAGGGCAATGGGTAGGAAAAATCTACAAATAAGAATTTGATCTAGATAATTAAGAAGACAGTTGAGGACAATCAACAAACATGGCATGAAAAGCTTAAGTTAGCTCTTTGGGCTGATAGGGTGACTCCTAAAAGGGCCACTGGTTGTTCACCTTATGTACTTGCTTATGGAAAAGAAGCTAAGTCACCTGTTTCTATTGAATTACCTACTTTGAGTTTTGTTAAAGAGCTAGAATTGCTGAATGAACGACCTCTTGAAGTGAGATTTGCACAACTGGTAGAGCTCGAAGAAACCAGAAAGGAAGCATTAAGACAACTTGAGATACATCAAGCTTAGATGAAGATCTTTTTTCATAAAAGGGCAAGATCACGAGAATTCATTATTGGTGATCTGGTCTTTAAGTGGAATGAATTTAAGAATAAACCTGGGCGACATTCTAAATTTGATGCAATTTGGGATGGGCCTTATGTGATCATGGAGTCCAAGGAACACAATGCTTTCCAACTTTCTAAGTTGACTGGAGAGGTGTTGTCTATCCCAGTAAACAGGATCCACCTCAAACATTGCCTTTGAGATAAGTTCTATTTTGTAAATAAGTAGAGTAGTTGCTGCAATAAGTGCTTTACGGACATTTCTTTCAGTTTTCTTGATTTCTCTAAGCAATGCTACACATGTTTTAGTTGGCCATTAGAGCCTGTTAGTTTGCTTTCAGCTTTGTTTTGTTTTGTTTTTCTGCTATTTGGAGTATTGTTGTTCAGATTTTCGAGTTTCATGAAGGGGCAAATTTGACTCCGCTCCCAATGGAGTGTTATAGGCAACTGGTCTAATGCTTAGCTATCAAGCATCTAATGGAAATCACCAAAATGTTACCAATTTTTCACTACAACTCAATTGATGGAGTTGATTAAAGTCTGTTATATCTTAAAGTGGAAATTCAGTTAGTTTCTACATGGTTTTAAATTGCTGCTGCATTTGTTCTATTAAGTATTAGTTATGCATTGTTTGAGAGAATAGAGTTTTAAAGGTATTACTCAAATTCTTTACAAATCAAATGGAGTACAAAACTGAGTATATAAATGATCGAGCATAATAGTGTGCTTTCTTTTATTTCATGATGCTATTCACATTACATGTTTTCATTTGATTGCAAGAATAAAAATGATGGTACAAATTTGCATTTCGATGCATTTCATTCAGAATGGAAATGAAACAGAGATTAAAAGATCCACACAAGCCGTGGTTTTAGTTGGTCCTATTCATTACAAGTAAGGAAATATACAACTGAAAGAAAGTGAAAAATAACATAGGACATATCTGTCATTGCCTGAGTTGATCTTCAACTGATGCCTTGTAGCTTGCTCCTTTCTGCTTCCGCTCCTGACTGTATTTGCAAAATATTGAGAAGGGTGTCAATTAAGAGCTCAGGATATGAACTATACTACATGACCTACTAACAAAAATATAATTCAATCCTTGGGATGCATAGAATCAACTAAAAGCAAGTGCGGGAACCAAAGCTGAAAGAGTAAAAATCATGATATTTATTGTTTTTGCTAACATTGTTTATTTCTCGTGCAGGTATAGGAAAAGTCATGTAGCTGATCATATCTGAAGACATAAAGCATGTGGGGTAAAACAGGCTCCCACAAGGGTAGAGCTTGACATGCTGCCCCTGAAAGTTACAAGTGGGCTGAGAAGGAAAGTACAATTATCATGCTCATGTGAGCTATCCAACTAAAGGAGAATACATAAATAAGTATTTTCATTCAGAGAATGGAATACCCACATAAGGGTTTGAACTTAAAATGCAAAAATGAGAAATTGTTTCAGTAATATAAAGAATTTTCTATCATTTTCCTGAATACCCATGTAAGGGTTTTTGTAAAAAATGCAAACATATACAATGCTCTCATGGCGCAGCCAAATGGAGTGAAAATTCATAAAAAATAACCTAGAATGAAACACACATGGTGCGACCAGTGTGTGGTCTGCATTTTTTTTAATTCAAAACAACAATTATTCTCTTGCATTTTTTGCTTTGAAATGCTTTATGACTTAAAGAGAAATGCAAAAATAAACAATTGAGAAAGTGAGCTTACCAAGTGGTGGCTAGTAGAGGAGTGGAGTGGCATGCCCAACTCTAATGGAGATCACAAATACAAAGTTTGAGCTATCTCTCATGGCGGCCAAGGAGGTGGAACAACATAGAGGATGAATGCACAAAGAAATTAGAGATGATATTATGTAAAAGTCACGGCCTCTAAGGCCTTTTTTCTCATCAAAGGACCCAAGGAATGAAGAGAGGATAGAGAATAAACTTACCATGAGCATATGGAGGCCAAGCATGAACAGAATTGAAGGATTGGAGGCTCAAATGGAGTCTGAGAAGCTAAAACCCTAGTCCACATGGTGGCGACATGAAGAGACTTTCTTCCAAAGTCTTCACTTTCAAAATGAAGCAAAATAATAGGGATCCCTTTAGTTTTGTTCTTGAGGGTTTTTCCCAACCCTAATTCGACTTAGGGGGTACATGCATATGCCTTAGTGATTATATCTTATGAATTCCTTAGGTCGAGCCTTATGGGGAGGTTTTCATATTATGATTTTGCTTAAGTCTTTAGGCTCTTCCAACGGGAGATTTTTTATGACTTAGGGCTTTAGGATTTTATGTCAATATTGCCTTAGTTAAAAATGGATGATGGTAGATACCCTAGATTTTAATTGATTTAGAGAGGGATCAATTAAAATTAAAAATGAAGTCTTTGTTTATGAATTAGGGTTTTATTTTTAATTGATTTTAAAAGAAATCAATCAAGTATTGGAATCTATTTTTCAATTGATTTTAAAGAAAATAAATTAAATATGTAATAGAGATGGCTATTATTTTTATGATTTTTTTGTGAGAAAAATCAAGATTGTATTGGAGATATAAGGTTGATGTTTGTAAGAGATTCTATCTTTATTTGCAAAAAATAAAGCAATTGTAAAGCTGCATGATGTAAAGCAGAGAATAAAGAAATAATTTATAAATTATTTTTATTTCTTTGCTATTTTTAGTAGATTTGTGGTTGATCTTTCTTTTGGTCGGATTTGAGCTTCTTGGTGGAGAGATAAGGTGTTTTTTTTCTTTTAAAGAAAAGCAGACCTATTTTTAGGAGCTTTTTAGTATGTACATGAAAAAAGTGAGACTTTTCCACTTTTGTGCCAACTTCTTGGGTAGTTTTTGATGCCTTTCTTGGAGCTTTTTCCTTGAGTTGGGATTAGGGTTTTAGTGATATATCTTGAGGAAAACTTAGTATTTTGATAGTTCAGATTATTGTTTCTTGCTTTGATACACATTCTGAGAGCTTGCAAAATTTTTGTACTCAGTTTCAGACTTTGGCATACTCCTTTAGTTCAATAAAAGCAACATTCCTATCTCCAATTTCTATCTCCATTTGTAGTTTTAGTATGATTTCTACATTGTGATTTAGTTTATAGATCATTTTCATGTCCTATTATTGTAGATCATTGATACAAAAAGTTCATTTAATGTAGGTTGCATGTTGTGTTAAAGTCTAAACCTTCATGCAAATCAATTATGTACTGGATGTTCATGAGAGATTGTGAATTCATTGTTGTTTTTTTGAAGATTGTTTTTGGGTAGAATATCAAAGTCATCTTTAAGTTTTGGAATCATTTCAGATTAAAGTTTTACATTTCAGTCATATTTTCTCTCCCTTTTCCCATAAAATGACTTAGAATAGGATTCATCATTCGGAGAACAAATTCACTCTGGAGATTCCCTTTTCACATAGATCACCCACATTTGAAAAGGGTTTCCATGTTTCAACAAATAGTTTGATTTCTACAAAACTAATAAAGAATGCATATGTAATTGATAACATCGATAACAAGATTTTTATCCACCATTCTCAGAATCTTCCCATCATGGTCCCTTACTATAGAGCTTTTCCTAGCCCTCCTCAAGTTGCCCTTCGAGGCTCCATGAAAATTGATTCGACCCAAAATTCTTCGGGTGGCTTCCCTTTTATATCCTTTCTAGCAATTTTAGGCATATTAACCCCCCAGCCCCATAAATGGGGGGAATGTAGAGATTATCCCACTGTTTCTTCATCATTTCATCCCAATTTGTATATCTTCTATTTCTTAGACTTTGGGATCAAGCAATTTTGTTTGTGACTTCAGTTATACTTGCTTCCATATTCACCCATAGTCGCTCTTCACTCATTTATTTCTCTTGAAATATCCTCCTATTGATTTCTTTCTATATTTCCCATATGATTATTGATGGCAAGTAGAACCACATACTACAAAAGACTAAACCTTTGTTAAGGATAGGCCATATATTAAATAATGTCCTTAGCTCTCTTAGCAGCGAACTTTTCCACCCTAATTTACCCATTAGCCTATTCCAACATGATTCTACCATGTTGTATTCTATAAGAAGATGATTCATTGTCTCATCCTTTGATTTACAAATGCTGCACAACTTGGTCCCACATAACTAATCTTCTTTAGTTTCTCCTCGGTCAAAATTTTGTTTTGGAGTGTAGCCCAAGTGAAAACCCTAGATTTTGGCAAGCACTTATTTCTCCAGATATGGTGGACTATCCAATCTTCTTTACTCACACTGGCCTCTTGTACTTTGTAGCCCAACTTCATGAGATATTCCTCAACTTACCCCTGCACCATATGATCTTTTCTTCTTCCCCTGATAGCCATATAGGTGTGCCCCCAATAATACATTCTAGTAAGGAATTTTGATCAGCTGGGTCTTGTATATTGTCTATTGATCTCCAATTCCACTCCTTATACCATTTGTTATTCTTTTTTCAACATAATCTTCAACTTTGAACCCCATTGCTCTTCCAAAGCAACCCTTAATTCTACTAGCTAATGGGAGATTCCCAAAACCTTGTGCCCATTCGAAGAGTCCTAGAAAAAAATGCCCATCATCTATTCTTCAAATTCCAGGTCACATGCTTGCTTATTATACTTCTAGAGGATAGAAAATTTTAGATTGATGATCCTGTGGGGGGGTCAATGACTGAGAGAACCTTTGTTGGGAATTGGGAGTCAAGATATTTACTTTACAATATCCATGCTCATTTCTGATTATGATTGCTGTACATACTCCAAACCAACTTGGCGCCCAATGCCATATTCAAGATGGACAACTTCCTTAAACCTACACCTCCCCTAATATTAGTATGATAAAATTTGTCCCATGCAACCAACATGATATTTTTTTGATCCTTATTGCCATTCCAAAATAAGTGTCTTATTGTTTGATCAAGAATCTCCCCTACCTTCTTTAGTATTCTCATGCAAGACATCACATAATTTGGCATTACTGCTAGAACAACCTAAAGCATTATGATTTTCTCAGTGGATGTGAGTGTAGACATGTAAGATTGACCTAACACTTATCACACATCCTAAATAATATTTTCTCATAATCAACATCATGATCACCTAATATCACTACATTTCACATCAAAAACATCAAAAAACCTAATTTCCTTTATTAATTGAATAATATTATGTATTATTTAATTAATACACTTTTTCATCACTTTTGACTAATAAAATAAATTTAATTTATTTAATAAGTCCTAATCTAACTTTATTCCTCCTGATTAATTAAATAACAAATCAACTATTTAATTATGTCGCTAATTTACCCCATTTCCCTAAGTCAATTAAATTATTAAAACATAATATTTTAATTAAATCACTTTCCCCTAAACATGAATAATTAAATAAATTATTCAAACATCATTCAAAAAGGTCAAAAGAAACAAATACAACTTTGTTTGTAAAAGTCAAACATGATTTGCACATTGAACTCAAAAAGATTAAGTAATTAAATCAATTGATTAATTTCCCTCACTCACTTTCATGATTGAGAAAATTACGATCCCCCGATTGCTCACTCTGATTGGCTGACTAATCCATCTATTTCCTAACTAATCCATATATTCTTCAATCCCACTTAAGGCTCAACATGATTTCCTTAACTCCACTAAACACACAAATTAATTTTATCAATCACACCAATTATGTAATCAAAATCCACTAGTTCTTCCCATCTAATTCCTCTCAACATCTTTCGACTGTTGATCAGGATATTCTTACTGAGTAGAGGAAAAGTAAAACAAATGCAATAATAAAAAAAAACACAGAGAAGATCAGGGGATGAACTGCAACTAACTCTTTATATTAATAACCAAATTCATACAAAATATTGCTTGTGCAATGGCAGAGCTACTGCTCTTCTATGCCTAGAAAAACAAAATGAAAGTCCCTTCTTCTGTGATTTTTCATGCTGTTTGTATAAAAAAACTTCTTTCTGTTCTTTTTCTCCACCACATAAAAAAACAATACAAAGCTTCTTGCATAAGCTACAAAAGAGCCCAGCCAAAGAGGGAAAACCAAAAACATTAATTACAAATAAATTCTGATTTAACAACGAGCAAAGAAAATATGAAGGAGAAGATTTTATATTAAATACAAATCTAAAGAAATCCTATATGCACGTAAGAGAAATTATTGTAGGAAAAACATATAGAGGAGGAATAAATGCAGTGGTTGGGATTAAATTCCAACACTCCCACTTAATCACAACTAGCTGACATTCTTTTCAAAATTTCTAGAGCATCTATCTTTATTTTTGGCTCTAAAATTTCTAGTGCATCTGTCTTCACTTCCATCTCTAAAATTTCTGGAGCATCTATCTTCACTTACAATTTTGAAATTTCCAATGCATTTTTATTCACTTATAGTTTTGGAATTTTCGGCACATCTGTCTTCACTTACAGTTCTGAAATTTCTGGAGCATTTGTCTTCAGCATAAACACTCAAACAATTTCTCAAATATTCAAATGCATCTTTTCCCAATGGTTTATTAAAAATATCAAAAAATTGATCTTGAGACCTGCAAAATCCAAAAAGATCTCTCCATTGTTAATTAACTCTCTAATGAAATGATATCTAGTGTCAATATGTTTGCTTCTCTTGTGAAAGACTAGATTTTTGGACAGTGCTATGGCTGATTTGTTGTCACAATGTATCTTTGTTGCGTTTTATTATTCATGCTTCAACTCTTTCAACACTCTTCTCATCCAAATTTCTTGGCATGCTGCCCTTGTTGCTGCTACATACTCTGCTTATGTTGAAGAAAGAGTGAAAATGAGCTATTTCTTTGAGGCCCACGATACAACCCCTGTTCTAAAATGAAAAACATAACCATATGTGCTTTTTCTATCATCAATGCAACCAACACAATTACTATATGTGTATCCTATTATCTTGAACTCATTTAAACATGAATATTGAATACCATAATTTCTTGTTCCACTCACATATCTTAGAATTCTTTTCCTAGCTTTCCAATGTGAGTCTTTTGGAGACTCCATGAACCCTAAAATTAGACTTACACCATACATTATATCCGGCCTTGTGGCTGTTAGGTACATGAGACTACCAACAAGTTTCTTATATAAAGTTGGATCTACATTGGATCTTTTGTCATCTTTTCTTAGCTTCAAACCTGTAACAATTGGTGTTGGTTCTGATTTGCATTTCAACATATTAAACCTTTTCAAAATATCATTAGCATACTTTTCTTGAGAGATGACTATACCATTTTCATTTTGATTCACCTAAATGCCTAAAAAATATTTCATGAGACCCAAATCAGTCATTTCAAATTCCTTTTTTATAGCTCTTTTGAACAAATCAATGGATAAGTCACCTATAAATATTAAATCATCCATATAAACATACTATGAGAATTTCACCTTTTTTAATTCATCTTTGTGTATAAGGTTGGCTCATTTCTGCACCTATTGAAGCCATTTTGTAGAAGATAAGAATCAATTATGCTGTACTGAGCTCTTGGGGCTTGCTTGAGACCATATAGAGCTTTCTTGAGCTTATAAACCTTGTCTTCTTGGCCTAAAATCTCATACCAAGGTGGCTGTTCCACATAAAATTCTTCTTCAAGATGACCATTTAAGAATGCTGATTTTACATCCATTTGATAAACAAGCCACTTGTTTTGAGCTGCTATGGTAAGTATCATTACCATGGTGTCTAGACGAGCTATAGGAGCAAATGTCTCATTGCAATCAATTATGGGTTGTTGTGAATATCCCTTTGCCACTAGTCTTGCCTTATGTTTCTGCACATCACCATTTGCACTCAACTTGGTTTTGTAAACCCACTTAACTCCTATGAAATCCTTTCATTTTGGAAGGCTCACTAACTCCCATGTTTGATTCTTTTCAATTGTATCAATTTCTTCATCCATCAGATTTACCCATTTTTCTTCTTTAATTGCTTCTTCAAAATGAATTGGATCGTCTACAAGTGAATATAAAGCAAAAAGAGAAGTCTAACTTGCATTATTTTCACCTTCATTATGCTCATAAATCTCTCTAATACTTCTAATTTTTTGTCTTCTTAAGCTTTCCAATGTAGGATTTGACATGTCACTTGATGTAGAACCTGTGGAATGTGGACTTACTGGTCTTGCACTAGAAATTCCTGCTATAGATGGTGTTTTTTGTGCACTTGTTGGAGTGTTTTCTTGTATACGTGAGGCTGCCCTTACACTTGATGATGGTGTCACTTGTAAAACACTTTGTTGAGGTTGAGTGGGGGTGGAAGGAATCACATTAGAAGTAGTATTTTCTGTTATAAAAGCTTCATTTTCCTCTCATGGTATGCTTGCTAATATGTTGAATATTTTTTCTACACTTCCATCCCATGCTCCCTCTTCTATAAACTGCACATCTCTGCTGATTATAACCTTTTTTCTGATTGGATTATACAACTTGTAATCCTTTGATTCATCACTATATCCAACAAATATGTATTTTTCTCCTTTGTTGTCTAATTTTTTTCTCAATTCATTCAGTACACGTGCATATGCCACACATCCAAATACTCTCATGTGAGCAACACTGTGTTTTCTTCCACTCCAAGCTTCTTCCAGAATCATATTCTTGACACTTTTTGTTGGACATCTATTCATTATATAGGCTGCACATGGTATAGCTTCAACCTAATATTCATTTGGCAAATGTTTTCCTTTCAACATGCTTCTATTCATTTCCATGATAGTTCTATTTTTCCTTTCATCTACCCCATTTTGTTGAGGTGTATATCTAGTTGTGAATTGCTTGTGAATTCCATGTTCCTTGCAAAATCTTAGAAGGTCATTTGAGATGTATTCACCACCTCTATCCGTTCTCAATGCTTTTATGTAATGACCACTTTGTTTTTCAACAAGAGCTTTGAATTGACAAAAATATTCAAACACCTCACTCTTATGCTTTAGAATGTAAACCCATGTTTTCCTTGAGTAATCATCAATGAATTCCAAAAAAATAAAATCTACCACCTATTGAAGGTGTTTTCATTAGCCCACACAAATCTGAATGGATGATCTCCAAAGCTGCCTTAGCTCTCATTGACATACTTGCTGGAAATGATTCTTAGTGTTGCTTTCCTAAGATGAAACCTTCACATACTCTTTCCGGTTTCTCTATTAGAGAAAATCCCTTGACCATGCTTTTCTTATGAAGAGAATTTAGGGCTGCAAAGTTTAAATGCCCAAATCTTAGATGCCAAAGCCAATTTTCATCTTTTATTTCTACTTGAAAAATTATTTGTATGACTGCTGCATTTTCTTCTTCACCCACTTGTGGAGACATTGAGTGGTGTGCTTGAGCATAATCTACACTCAAATATGGTTTTAACCTTAGGGGAAACATCCTATTGTTGGTCATTTGAACCTTGACAATGAGCTAATTTCTTGGAAGTTTGTCTAAAATTGTGCACTCTCCATTTTTGAAAGATACTCTATACCCTTTTTGAACAAGTTGTCCAATGCTCATTAAGTTGTGTTTTAAATCAGGAACAAAATAAACATCAGTTATATGTTTCTTCTCCACCTTCTTGGTTACAATGTTGATGTTCCTTTTTCCTTTGATTTCTACTTTATTGTCATTGCCCAATGTTACATCAGATTTTACACTCTCATCCAAACTAGAAAACATTTGCTTGTGTAACATTGTATGGAAAAAACATAGTGCTTTGTTTTGGTTTTATTTTGTGAAATTTACATTTTTTTGTCTAGAATCATATTGTTTCTTTCTACATTCATTCAAATAATGCCCATATTTTTTTCAATAGTGACATTGGACTTGAAATTTATCATACCTTTGGCCTTGAGGCTAATTTTTAGATGCATTTTGAGTTGGGTTATGGCTGCTACCTCTTCCACTTGAACTTGATGGGCTGCTTCTTCCACCTCTATGAGAATTTCTTCATTTACCTCTGAAATTTGTTCTTCCTCTACCTCTACCATGATTAAATGAAACTTGTGATTTGAATGCATGCTCCAATGAGATAATTTCAGACTTGCTCAACCTATGTTCATGTGAAATAAGAGATTCATGGAGCTCATCAACTAAGAACTGTAAGAGGTTCTTTGTTTCCTCTATGGCTACAACAATCGACTCAAATTTTGTGGGCAAACTTCTTATAATCCTTTCAATTACTTTCCTATCTTCAAGTGTATCCCCATGAGATATGATTTGATTTACCAATCCAATGATTTGAGTGAAGAATGAGTCTACTGATTCATTATCCTTCATGTTAATTATTTCAAAATATATTTTTAGCATTTGTAGCTTTGTTGTTTTAACCTTTTCCATACCTTGATAGGCCATTTGAAGTATATCCCAAGCTTGTTTGGACCTTGTTGCTGCTGCAATCCTTGTGAAAATGCTCTCATGCACTCCTTCGAGGATAAAGAAAAGGGATTTTGAATCCTTCTTCCTATTATCTTTCAATGAATCTGTTGGGTCTCAAAAATGCAAGTTTGAACCATGAGAGGTTTCCAAGCTCCAACAATGCTTTTGGCCAACGTACAAGGATAATTGATGCAATTGAACCTTCTTCTCTTTAGGTTCTACTAGACTAAGGTGGGTGAACCTATGTGAATGATGCAGATTGAAATGTATTTCCTATTTAAACTATCTACCCACAATGGAAAATGGAAGTGGACAGATAAAAACACTACACCTATACCTACTCCTACTACACAGATGAAAGGATTCAAAAAGATTGTTTGTTTATGAATTTTATCATCTGGGTTGTGATAGATCAGTGCCTTCTATCCACATGGGCAATGGAGTCAAAAATAGAAAATGATATGTGTTTTCCTTCTCTAGTTTTATTCAAGTTGTTAGGCACTCTATAAAATAAAATCTTATGACTGGCATAGAATTTTATTTATTTATGACTTGCACAAATTATGCTAGAATGTTTTCTAACTCAGTTCTTCTTAAATTATCCAAAAGAAATCCTAAATCACTGTGACTTGTTTAAAAGGATTTAAGTCTGATTTGTAGACACCAATCAACTAAATCACAAAAAGTGAGAGTGCACTATGATAAATCAACAGTATACTTGATGTGTTGATTTAAATGATTAAAATACCTCAAGTTGGAGACAACCAAAAATAAAGAATATGAATTTTTTCACCATGAAAGCTGAATACCAAAAAAGAATTCACTAGTTAAAACATTTTCTCCATTATTCTGCTTCAAGAAAGTGTCAATATTTACATTGCCCAGTTCATTTTCTGGAAAAATCTAGCTCCTGTTCCTACTCTAACCCTTCTATCCCCCTGATTTTTCAATCCATTTATACATTACATATCAAGATTCGTGACCCTTCAATTTCCCATTACAACTGTTTGTATTCGGTAATCAGAAAATAAAATATTTGATTAAGTTGCCTTATCGGAAAATCAAATATTTTCAATTATAGTTCTTTTTATCTCTCACTTTAATACTTTTTCCCACTCTGTACATTTCATTTTATACTTTATCCGCTCTTCAATATTTTATTTCCCTGAATATTCCTTTATTCCTTTTACCGCCTCATCGCGATTCACCCTTTATCTCTCCATGGTGCCACGGTACCTTGACTTTGACTGCTCTGTCACATTCCTTTCTCCTAATGCTCAACCACAGCCTTTGTTTCTATCACCGGCGGTATGGCAGTACCAAAATTTTATGTTACCTTCACCATCCACCGCGTTACCGCACTCTTCATTCCATTGTCCTATGGTATAGCGGTGATTAACACTAACCACTATCCTCCTGACCACCGAGTTACCGCAGTCTCCTTTCTAACTCTCCACGGTTGCGCGGTAATTGCTAACCGTTATCCTCCGTCGCCTCCCTGTCTTCCATTGATTGCCTTTGCTGATCGTTACCTCTGACTGTAACCCTACCTATCGCACCAATGCAGAATTCTCAGTGACCATCCGTGGTACAATGGTAACCACTTACTGACTACCACACTGCTAATTCTCATCCAAGCTGACTGCCCTCACTGACCGCTGACAGTTTACCGTGCCATCGAGGTGTATGATTTGACAGTGTGCAGTATAGCGGTAAACCTTATCGTGACAGTGCCTAACCATCACCGCTATACCATGAGCCACTTTGCAAAAGGCCACGATAAAGCGGTGAAAGCTATGAAGGGTAAGTATATGGCGGTGAAAGGTATTCTGATATTATGAATGGGGGAAAAAATGAATTTTTAATGAAAAGATAGGGAAATGAATATAAAAGAATAAAATCCTTTTAGAGTTTCAATGGAATATATGAGGTTTAAATGAGAAAAACCCTTAGGATTTTATTGAAAATTTGGGTTCTAACAGAATCCTTCTCTACTTGAGTTAATGTATTGTATGCTGCTGCATCATCTAGTTCTGGTGAACCATTATCTACTAGCTCCCATAAATCTTGTGAGAAAAATAATGCCCTCATGGTGATTGCCCAATAATCATAGTTCTTTCCATTAAACTATGGGAATGTGGGTTTGTCAAGCTTGTGCTTGTTGCCATTGTTGATAGTGAGAATACCTTGGCTCCTTGAGGACCTACTCTAAAAACCTTCAGCTTTGCTTAAAAATTTCTTTGATAAACCTTTGGCTTTGATACCACATGTTGAACATAGGCAGAGTAAAACAAATACAATAATAAAAAAGCATAGAGAAGAGCAGGGGATGAACTGAAAATAACTCTTTATATTAATAACCAGATTCATACAAAATATTGCTTGTGCAATGGTAGAGATGCTGCTCTTCCATGCCTAAAAACACAAAATAAAAGTCCCCTATTCTGTGATTGTTCATGCTATTTGTACAATAAAACATCTTTATGTTCTTTTTCTCCACCACACATAAAAACAATACAAAGCTTCTTACATAAGCTATGAAAGAGCCCAACCAAAGAGGGAAAACCAAAAATATTAATTACAAATAAATGTTGATTTAATAGCCATCAAAGAAAATCTGAAGGAGAAGATTTTTTCATTAAATACAAATCTAAAGCAATCCTATATGCATGCGAGAGAATGGAAAGAGAAATGATTGCAAGAAAAACATATGGGGGAGGAATAAATGCAACGGCTGGGATTAAATTCCAAAAATTCTACTACGTGATCTCAATTGCTCATTTTGAAACACAAAATCTATATAAGAACCTCATTTCTTCTCAAAAAATGATAAGAGAATCAACATCTTTTACACAATGAAGTAATGCTGAAATTTCAATTGATCTTTTGAAGAATCTTTTACATACATCTTCAATCAACATTGCACAATTTTGAAGCTTTTTCTACACATAAATAGAGGCTTCACATTGATACAACAACAATCCAACATCATTGTGAATAAACTTCGACATGGGATGGTAAATTTTCTTTAATTTTCTAAATTCATTATGTTATCTTAGGATTTTAGTTGATTTCAATAGCTTATAAACTTCATTTCATGAGTAATGGGTATGAATCTAAATCCTTGTTTTGAATTAGATTTAATTTGATTCGTTTAACATTGATTGTCTTATTGCACTTATCGATTTACCCCTTACACATTCTAGCACACTCAGTGGGACCTCAATCCTTAACACTAACATTTTTTTGAGTGTGTTTTGATCAGTTATAGGTTCCAAAAACATATTTGAAAAATCTTCACACAAAAGCTATAGAAAATTCATGTGGTTGCTCTTTCGTTTATGCCGCAGTCACTCTTTTCTCGGTTGCTTTTTTCATTTCAACCACATTTTCTAAAATAATAGGGTTGCAGTTGCTTTTTCCAGCTGCTTCTGCTTGACAAAAAGAGGCCACTTTTGAATTTTTTAGCTGTAGTTGCTTATAACATGGCCGCTTTTGATTAAATTTTTTTCTTTTGCTTTGTTGTTTTTGATCTAAAATTTAAAAAGAAGTTTTTCATTTTCTAACACTAACGGGTGCTTGTTGTTGATGTTTGTGTTTATTGACTTTGTTTATGTAGATCTTGTAGGATATGGTACACGTTACATGAAGATCAACTAACACTTATTGTAAAGAAGGCGAATGATCGAAGTCTAAATGTTTTAGAAGCTTTCATAGTTTAGGATAAAATTTTCAATTCAGTGCTTAAAATGAACCCCACAACTTGCATTATTTCAATTTGGTGCTCTAAAAGGAATGTTCAAAAAGTTTTCTAGTTTAGAACAAGATTTCAATTTGGTGCTTTAATTTTTTTTTTCAGAAGCTTTCATAGTTTAGGAAAATTTGTCAATTTGGTGCTTAAAATGAACCCCACAACTTTTATGCTTTCAATTTGGTGCTCTAAAAAGAACATTAAAAAATATTTCTAGTTTAGAACAAGATTTCAATTTGGTTCTTTAAAAATATTTTTTTAGAAGCTTACATTGTTTAGGAAAAAATTATCAATTTGGTGCTATAAAATTGAACCCCACAAGCTCACACATTTTTGTTTTGGTGTTCTAAAATGGTTTTTTCAAAGGTTTTCTAGATTAGAATAAACACTTTGTTTTGGTGCTCTAAAAAGTGCTTATCTTTGACCATATTCTTTCAATATGCTGACAAAATGAACAATTTCATTTTTGTTGACCAATTAAGATAAGGATTATTAGAAACAATCAGTTTTGGGCTTAAAAATGGACAAATACTTTCCGATTTACACACTAATATGTATTTGCTTGAAATCCAAAACACTTCATTTTGGTGCACATAAATTTTTTTTTTCTATCTTGTACACATTTCCTTTTTTCTTTTTGGATAGTGTCGCTCGAGGGGCTTAAAAAGAATATTGTGATGAAGTGTATACTATGTCTTCCGTGTTTGGAAAACTAGGTGTCTATCCTCTCCCCTCATGCCTTTTGGCGATCTTGGGTGACGAAAAGAATTTTAAGTTTCACACACTATTTTCATTCCAAGCATTACCTTTAGAGTGCCTACATTTGAGACACATCCCACGCTGGATAACTCAAAGGTCACTCAAAGGGATATTTCACTTGGGCCGCTATATAAATGGGCAAGGCTAAACACCAATTGACTTTCATCGACGATTAATTTTTTGTCAGTGTCATTCACGAAATGGGAGGTACCATTGTGTATATAGAGCCCCGAGTAAGTTGGTTAAAACCTTAAGTGGTTTGTTGGCCACTAGCAAAGGATTGGATCCCCTAAGCATTACTAAGAACCAATGTTGTAGAAGCCACCTTTTTAGACAAAAACATTTTTTGAAGTGGTGCATAAAAATTTACTTTCGAGAAGTTACTTACCAAGTCCAAATTATGGTTGAGATTAAAACACTCTCTATTCGTTGCATATAAAATCATCCCTTCAGAGCATGAGGTAAGCCCACCTAAAAAAATGTGTCTATCTCTAGGGTGTAAATTGTCTTCACGAAATCGCCAAATCTCTCGGTTACTTTGAAACATCAAACATTTGCTTGAATTAAAATGAACCCATCAAAACAAGCATTTAACATGGTTATCAAACATCAAACCATTTTGAATTAGTGGGAATACTTTGAAAAGAGCCCTATATTTTCACTCCTTAAGGATATCTTAAAATAATATCCGTAAAGGTTTCCAAATATTTAGGCTCATATTTCAAGTTACACTAAGAATGAAGTCAACATTGGAAACTATGGCTTTAGCATTTCACCT
Organism: Sequoiadendron giganteum; assembly: GCA_007115665.2. Taxonomy (NCBI): domain Eukaryota; kingdom Viridiplantae; phylum Streptophyta; class Pinopsida; order Cupressales; family Cupressaceae; genus Sequoiadendron; species Sequoiadendron giganteum. The sequence continues at coordinate 377,048,783 of CM021110.1, forward strand.
TCCACAAACTTTGAGCTTTTATAGAAAGAAACGTGCTTAAAGTTATAGAAATTTAGGGTCAAATATTTTTGATTGTTGTGTTGCATTGTATCACTTACCAAAACTATCAAAAGATAAATCAAATCAAAGCAAGATATCAAATCTACAAATTTATCAAAGTTGCTGCCAAAACTAGAAAACAAATCTGCACAGAATACTGCTATTGCTTTTGTTTCTATCGCTATTGATATAAACTTGCCGCTGTTGATAAAAATAGGTCACTTTTTCTCTTTGGTTTTTGAAACTGATTGTAAAAAACATACCGCTTTTGAAAATTTGAACACACTTGACATAAATCTTCTATAGTTGATCCTAATAGTGCTACACTTGACATATTTTTCTAGCCACAATCGACTTAAAACTAGCCACTTTTGATCAAGATAATCACTTTTTCTTATACAAATCACTAATTAGGAAAAATCCGAACATAAGCCACTTTTGAGAAATCATACAGCACTTGACATTTTTTCTTTACTGCAATCGACCAAAATCTAGCCACTTTTGACAGAGATTACCACTTTTTCCTTATTTTTTGGTGAAAATAAAAAATTGATCTCGAATTGGTTAAAACTTGTGAGAATGAAAATAGTTAGACTCCCAAAAAAACATCATAATTTACATCAGTCCATTATCCATTTTGAAAAATCAAACACCTCGTCCTTCTTTTAGGATTCAAAAATCAAAACACAAACTTTGGATTATTCCTTCACTCAAAATTCTAAGATATCAAAATTTGCTTGAACCTCAAGGCTAGTTCAAGTAGATTTCCCACAACATATCCTCTAGAAAAATGAAGTGAAATATCAATCCAAGTTTTCAACATTTTGAGTCCTAAAAATAATATCATTCCCAAAACATCACTCAAAACTTTAGGGCCTTGAGTAGTACAAAAACCATATAAAAAATCATTCACTTTATGACCATTTGGCATCCGATTGCTCCAATTCAACAACCAAACCTTATAGCACCTATCATACAACCAAAAATTATGCAAATTGAAGGTGAACAAATAAACACTATCAGTAGTTTGAGGAGTTTCATATTCGAGACAAAGGAAACACAACAAATATCTTAGACAAATAAGAATAAAAAGTGGATCTTGTGGTAGGAAGGCCCATATTACCACCTCTTGCATGTCAATAGATATCACCCTTTCAAAATAGAAAATCCCCAAAAAAATTGTAAAATAAAAAATCCAAAAAACACAATTATATTTCCTTAAAACAAAAAATCTAAAAAAAAAAGCATTCTTTTATTCCATAGGTTAGAAAGCACCAATTTCCATAAAATCTTGATGCTTGTTTATGACAACCACACGATGAAAATATAGAAAAAAGATGGAAGAAAATAAAATTAGCTATAGTATGCCCCCAACAAACACCACAAATGATGGAAGTGACCCATGGGGTTATAGACCAAGTGACCTTATAACTCCTCGAAAGGAACCAACATCCAAAGCAACATCAAACTTACCACCAAGTGAGGAGGAAGTAATTTGTAGAAAACAAGAAATAATGGATAGGTCAAATTAAAATCACAAGGACATGGTAATAGAAGAAGAGGATAGTAAGGAAGAATTATATGAGGAAGAATTCTTTCAACACTCCAACAATCCCAAGGTACTCAAATTGATGGACAAACTGCTAAGAAAGGATCCAAATTCCTACTTCTTCAAATTAGCACAGAATGGTGCTAAATTTCCTATAGAATTTAATGTAGAAGGTATTAAAGATCCTCACCTCATTCCTTTAAGGGATAATTCAGTTGTGAGAAAAATACCTAGACCAATGGAGATTCCAAACATGCCACCTATCTTCTCACAGAGCAATGATCAACCTAAATAACAACCAATGGAAAATCCTTTGTTTAGGAAACCATCGCAAATTGAACAAGCAACAATAGCCCAACAATATCAAGAAGGTCCACCTCAATATATTCCACAAGGTAACAAGCCACAACAAGGAAAATACATGCCACATAATGCATCATATATTTTTCATTCAACCAACATACCAATCCAACAAGGTGTACCACCAACACACTATCAGAGTAACCTTCAATACAATTCATCCCAACAAGGTGTACCACCAATGCACTATTAGGGTAACCTTCAAAAAATTCATCCCAACAACAAGGTGTACTACCAACACACTACCAGGGTACCCTTCAACAAAACAATTCATCCCACCAATAAGGTGTACCACCAATGCACTACTAGGGTACCCTACAAAACAACTCATCCCAAAAACAAGGTGTAACACCAATGCACTATCAGGGTACCCTTCAAACCAATTCATCCCAACAACAAGGTGTACCACCAACGCACTATCAAGGTACCCCTCTTCAATAAAATCAACAAGGACCTAACCCTCCTTACAATCAACAAGGACTTAATCCTCCTTCCAAAAAATATGGACTTAACACTCACAATCAACAAGGACTTAACCCTCCTTTCACACAATAAATACTTAATCCTCCTTCCACACAACAAGGATTTAAGACTCCTTACAATCAACAAGGACTTAATACTCCTTACAATCAACAAGGACTTAATCCTCCTTTCATAGAACAAGAACTTAACCCTCCTTTCAATCAACAAGGACTTAACCCTCATTTCACTCAACATGGTTATCAAGGTTCAATACCTCCACCATACCCAACTTATGACCAAACAGACGTTTTGGGACAAGGCTACTATGCACAAGATCCACAGATAAATATACCAAACATATAGGTAGGAATGAAACTACAAGCCATGAATCAAAGGATATCAGATATGCAGATTGGAAAACAAAAGAAGACCTACAATCTATAGGATATATATCTATTTCCTTTTGATTTCTCTATTACTATGCTCCACTTCCCTAAACATTTTGAAATACAAAGAATTGACAAGTACAAGGGAAAAGGAGATCCAATAGAACATGTACGAGATTTCTTGGTATCTTGCATGGAAGTACAAAACAATGATTCCTACCTAATGAGATTCTTTCCATGTAGTCTTACTAGCCACACTATGGAATGGTTCTCCCATATACCACCATGTATTAATAGTTTTGATGAACTGACTAAAAAATTTGTAAACCACTTATCATTCAACATAGAACAAGATGTTACCATCACTGACCTCAATAAGATTAAACAAAGCCAAGGAGAATCCTTTACATCTTACCTACAAAGATGGGGACATAAAGCTAGTAGGTGCAAGTGGCCTATTCTCGACAAAGAACTAGTAGATATATTTGTTGCAAATGTCCAAGCAGAAATCAATTATCAACTCACCATGTTGTGCCCCAATAAATTCAAAGAGACTATTGAAAATGGTCTACACATTGAAAGAGCTCTCATAGTAAGGGGAGTCATTAAACTAAACAACTCAAATGACAACCTTTCTAGTTCTAATGACAAACCCAAGATTTGGGTCAAGAAAAAAAATGTTACCAATGATGGAGTAGTCGATGCTAGAGTTGTATGGAATGTGCAAAATCCCAAAGGAACGCAAAAAAATTCTCAAGTTACACAAATGATCTACACTCCCAACAATGCACAAAACAACCAATTTAGCTACCCCAAAAAAATTCAATCGAATAACCAATATAAAAATCAAGGAGGAAAACAAAGACAATACAACCAACTAGGGAGGAAATTTACTGTGTTAGGAGAAACACTTGAGATAGTCATGAATAAACTAGTTCAACAAAACCTCATCAAGGTCAACAACCGTACAAAATATGAGAAGCCAAGTTTTAAAACACCATGGTACAATGAAAAGGACTTATGTGAGTTCCACAAGATCAAAGGACATACAAAAAATAACCGCATGAGACTTAAACACATAGTGCAAGACTTAATCGACAAGGGAAAAGTTCATATCAAACACCATCTTGGAAATAAAGACCTTAAAATCTATACAAATCTAATTACTAACCATGCTAAGAAGAATGATAAAGGGAAAGAACAAGACTATCACAACATAAACTAAACCTATGGTGACACCATCCTAGGTACCCTCTCCCAAGCATATGGCACGAGGGTTAATGTGTTAACTATACGAGGTAGGGACCCCGAATGCAACGTAACTACCCGTAGAGGGAAATTCACAATACAAGTAGCCCAACCTAAACCCACAACTAAGTCATCCAATGAATATAGTATTGTGGAGCAACTAAAGAAGGCCCCCACTTTTATCTCCATCCTAGAGTTGTTGAAATTATCACCTGGGCATAGGGAAAAATGAGAAGAAAGCTTTGGAGATATTGGTCCCTAATGACCTCAATCCTGATTAGTTTCAAGCCATGGTTGGAAAAATCATGACCACTAATCATTTAGTATTTTCTGAGAAAGACCTTTCACAAAATTTGTTCCACAATGAAGCCCTCTATATAGAGGTTGGTGTCCACAAACTTATGGTCAAAAGAGTATTGATAGATAATGGTGCAGGTCTAAACATCTGTACCTTGAAATTTGTTAAACAATTGGGGTATTTTGATGATGTAATTGACAAGGCCAAGAGAATCACTATAAGATCTTATGATGACCTTGAAAGAAATTCATAAGGGACAATTAGGCTTCTCATATAGATAGGACCAACAATAACAAAAATAATGTGTCAAGTATTGGACATTGAGTTACCATATAACCTTCTTCTAGGAAACCCTTGGATTCATGCACTACAAGAAATCCCTTCAACATTCCACTAGTGCCTAAAATTTCCTCACAAAGGAAATGAGGTTACATTATACGCTGATCTTGAACTATTCCACTACTATACAAAATTGGAGGAGAAATATAAAAAAATCCAACAAATACCTAGTAATGATATATCATTCCAATCCTTCTCATATGTTGACCCATCCACACTACCATCAACCTCAACTAAGCCCACATCAAGTGAACAACCAAAATCTGAAACCAAGGTTTAGGTACTTGACAAAGGTAATGGAAGCTATCATTTCAATAAAGCCTTTTGCATTGGAATGCTTACACCAAAACACAAGGTTTATGGAGGGCCTAAGGAGATCAAACATGTTCAAGTAGTAACAATGGTAGTCAAGCCCATGATCTTTACCAAGTGGGGAGATATTAAGGATGAGGAAATATTCAAAGAGGACCTCTTGTCAATGATCTACAAAGAAGAATAAGAAGAGCCAGAATAACTACAATCCCTTCCTATTGATCCTAGTAGTAAAGGGTATTAGATGGCTTAAAAATTGGGATACACTGGAAAAGGTGGCCTTGGGTGACACAAACAAGGCAGATGGGAGCCTATTATAGTGGAACAAAGAAAGAAGAACATGGGATTGGGCTATGGTTTGATAGACGTGGTTACTCCAAACACTGGATGCACCTCTATTAAGAAAGGAACTTCTTCTACTGACATTAAGACATTGGATACCTACCATCATATAAACTTTGATTTACCAATTGAAGAAATATTTGAAAGCTTTAGCATGTGTATAGTCCCTACCCGACCTAACAAACCTATATCTATAAACTACACTTATGAAATAGACTCTAATGAGTATGAATGGGATTCTCTTTCCTCTGTCACCTCTAGCGATGATGACATAGATACCCAATGGGATAATGATACCACAACTATATTGACCATTTCAAAAAATTTTGTAAGCTTTGTAGATAACAATGACAGTCTACCCTCTGCTACCCATAGTTAATAGATTGGGACCAACAATAACATACACCTATTTTGGATCAATTCCAGAATGATGAAGCAATTGTAGAGTTTATAGGACTTCGAACTGATGTACCATCAGGAGATAATAAAGTAGGGTTTTCCATGGAACTCGAACAAGAAGCATATTTTAGAGGGGAGATTATGTCCTCTAGTCAAAAAATTGAAAAAGACAATGTAAAAATCAACATGAGATCCCCTAGGGAAAACCACAATGTGGCTCTATCGGATCTTGAAAAGAGAAAAATGAAAGATGAATTGAAGGGTGAAAACCTCTTCAAGGCAATCGAAGATGGAGGATTCAACCTCCCTATTTTTGAATATCAAGAGAAATCGACACTCCTATTTGAAGAAGTTGAACCCATCAAAGTTGGCACAACAAAAATACCTAAGATCACATATCATGCAACATCCCTTGATCTTGAAGAAAAATTGAACTTCTTAACGTTCATCAATGAAAGGAAGATAAACTTCACATGGACATATGCAGACATGCTAGGGATAGATCCAACATCGATCGTACACCACCTAGCGGTATTTCCTGGAGCTAAACCCATCAAGAAGAAGCTACAAAAGATGCATCCCCATATAATTTTTTTGGTAAAAGTAGAACTAAAGAAACTACTAGATGTGGGCTTCATCAAACCAATTGGTTATCCAAAATGGATATCGAATCTAATACTAGTATTAAAGCCCACTAGGGGTATAAGAGTCTGCATAGATTTTTGAGATCTAAACAAGGATTTCCCAAAAGATGACTTCCCTCTTCCAAGCATAGACATGATAGTGGACCTAACAACAATACATGAAATGTTGTCACTAATGGATGACTTATCCAGATATAATTAAATATCTCTTGATGATCAACATAAAACAATATTGACTTGTGCATGGGGAACCTTATGCTAGAACGCCATGCCATTTGGTCTAAGGAATGCACGGGCAACCTATCAATGAGCCATGACTATAATATTTCATGATATGTTGGATACAAATATGGAAGATTATGTGGATGACATACTAGAAAAGTCCATCAAAATGGAAGACCATTTGACCAACCTGGCTAAAGTGTTTAATAGGCTCGAACAGTATAAATTGAGGTTCAATCTAAAAAAGTGTGTATTCGGGGTAGCATCTATAAAATTGCTAGGGTACATAGTGTCAAGAAGAGGCATCGAAGTAGATCCTACGAAGGTAAAATACATATTGTAAATGCCTCCTCCAAAGACATTGAAGCAACTGAGAATTCTATAGGGGAAACTATAGTCCATCAGGCGATTCATCGTGTAGTTGGCAAACAAGTGCATTCTTTTACCCATCTACTACACAAATACCTCACATTCAAGTGGGATAGGAGATGTGATAAAGCATTCCAACAAGTTAAAGAGTACCTACTTACTCCTACAGTATTAATGTCGCCTATTCCAGATAAAGAAATGATAATCTATGTATCTACAACACAAGCAACACTAGAAGCTCTTTTAGCACAACTAGATGATAATAACAAGGAAAGAGTGGTCTACTACATTAGTCAAACACTGGTGGGTTATGAATTGAAATATTCACCCATAGAATGAGCATTCCTATCTATCATCTTTGTGACACAAAAGTTGAGACACTATATCTTAAACAGACAAGTAAAGTTGATCTTAAAAGTAGATCCACTAAAATACCTATTAGAAAAAGTAGCTCTAACAGGTAGGATCGCTAAATGGGTGATGACATTGAGAAAGTTCGACATAGATTACGTGGAAAAAAAGGCCATAAAGGGATAGATCATAGCATACTAGCTAGCATAAGCACCAATGGCAGATCACCAACCTCTCACAATAGAGTTCCAAGATGAAAGCATAATACTAATAGAATAGACAAGTCATTGGACCTTGTACTTTGATGGGTCCCACACTCATCATGAGTCAGGAGCAGGTATTTTATTTCTTACACCACAAGGAGATAGTATACCTAAGGCATATAGAATTGCTTTCCCATGTAAAAACAACATCTCAAAGTATGAAGCACTAATCATAGGACTCAAAATGACCATAGAATAGAGGATAAAAGAACTGTAGGTGTATGGAGACTCTCAACTGGTAAGACAACAAGTAAATGATGAGTATCAAACAAAAGATGATAAGATGATGCCATATAAAAGGATGGTAGATAGTTTCAAAAAATATTTTATCATTATCACCTTTGAACAATTCCGCATCAAGTTTGAGTTGGGAGGTCCGCGAAATGATTGAGCAATTCCCACTGTTCATTATAGAGAAGGTTCTCAAGGCTGAAAGGTTGCTAGATAAGCTGTACACCATGCCAAACGATGACTTAGTGAGTGTAGGGATCAAGGATCGAAAGTCAACTGCTAAGGTAGAAAAGGAATTCATTCGTTGCCATGCAACCATACTCCATGCTAGCAATTGCGCTACCACACTGGGCCAAACTATGAAAAAAATGTGGGTGAAATTATCCCAATTGACTCAGATGGGCCAACCCTTCTCGTTTATCTCTGATGATTGGGTAGCCATGATAGAGTAGATTGCAATGAAGATTGAGGAGAAGAAACATGATATATCCACTTTTTAGAGCTTCAGTTAACCCCTAATCGCTAAGGATATAGAGGGCATTACTCACTAGATTGCATGAATACTATTTCAACTTGAGTCTAGGACTGGGATATCGATGGAGTTTCCATTTAAAGAAGTGATCGATCTGCATGAGGTGCATGGGAATCTAGGCTCCATATCTACGCCATCTGAAGCCAATTGGTTGCCTTTGCAGATTGCTCTCTCAAAGATCCGATTTCATCGCTTAATGGATAAAGTCTCTAGTCCGAGAACTAGAAATTCTGGGTTCCCCGTTTTGCAGGCGAAACACCCCTGGTAGTCACCAAAAGCTGTGGATATAAAATCCCTCGAGCTCCCTTCAAGTTGATAATGTTATTTTTCTTGGCTTCTAATCGCAACCTATAAATTTGGATATCTCTGACCCCTTTTTCTCTTTCGAGCTTCACCCGATGTTCCACGTGTCAACCGTGTGATCTTCACAAGGATTTCATCCTTTGCTTTTCTACCAAGCCCCGCCATGCATCCACGTGTCAGAAACACACACCTTTAAGGATTTCTTCCCTTTTCTTCTCTATCAAGCTACGTCTGTGCGCCACATAGTATCTTTCCACATACACCATTTTGGCGGACCCCATAGTCAACACAGGTAATGCAGATTCCTCCACATGTCTTCTCCATGAGCATTTCATCGAAGGGAAGGATGGAATGAATGAAAAGCTACGCCATATTGACATGTGTACTTACTAACTTTGTGGGATAGTGACACATGTCTGCTGAGGAGTATGCTGCTTCTATGTTGAGACCATTGCCTTCATTTGCAGGGGATGCATCTGTCTTGAAGGCAACTGCATTCTATGACTCAAAATATTTTTTGTTGCAATGGCCTGGGAAATCATTGCGATGGACATCATTTCTCTCATGATGGAATCTTTTTTGTTACTGGCTAAGCAATAGTTGGATCATTTTCTATAAATACTGCTTCTTCTTTCAAAGAATGAGTTCGAAACATACACAAAAATAGTGGAAAGACACCTGGCCTTTGTATTGTTTTTAGATTATTGTATAAGACTCATAGACTATGCCATTTTTTGGCCTTTTTGTTTCTTAGCTATTTGATAGAACATTATACTATGCCATTATTGTACTGGGTAGTTTATTTGCAGAATTTCTATAATCTCAATATAATTTTGCTGATTCAGACCATGTCTTGGACTCTTCTTTTTAGTGAATGTGTATGGGAGCTATTTTATGTTATTTGGTAAACTATTTAGGTTTTTCATCTTTGATTTCTATTATTCTGGGACATAGCAAATTGCTGAACAACCCTCAAACCATGTCTGAAAGGAAGGTTTCCTGTGCCCAAATTCACCTACAGCTTGGTGCATTGCCTTAGTTTGATCTTTATTTTATATACCAGCTTCCTTTTCCTATTCTAAAACTCAAATTAAAGAAGAAGCCGACTTCTTTAAAAAACCAGAGGTTACTCAGTTTAGCACAATAGGTTCCCCCTTTAACTGAGTTTCCCATAAGGTTGCTGCTTGTCAAATTTTGGCATCAACAATTATCATAAAAAGATGTCATGCTTTTATAAAGACTGTTTCAAGAGGTTTTTTGAGAAAACATATATCATATTTATCATGGGTTTTTTGAGTACATTCTAGATATATGGTCCACAAGTTCAAATAATAAAAATTGAGCTCAAAATTAAATTATATCTGTTTTCTAGTCTGACTAGGGTTTAGCAAAAAAAACCTAAGGGTTTTTAGTCACAAAGCTTTATATTTTATATTCTTCAATTGACTGCTGATAAATGGTTTTCAATTGCTTAAGTTATGACTCAAGCCTTCAATGTTATAATACAATCAACCCCTTGTCCTAGTAATTAACAACTCAATGAAATATTAAATATATTAATATTTCCTATGTCTGATGCTTATTACTTTAGCCTAGATCGATCAATGACAGTAATAAAAAATCAAATGGTTGTTCACTCATCTGCAAGACTAGTGGTAGGCCCAATCCCTTTTGATCGTGGAAGCATGAAATATTGCCATGTGTCCTATGGGATAGAGTTCAAGACATTTTTTGAATATCAACAACTAGTGCAAGAGATGGTAGAGATCAATGGTTTTCAGGGCATTGCTATTTTGATCCACTCTGACAAGGATAAAACTGTGATGATGCGAAACATTGATAAGTGTTTGATATGATTGCAACAAAAAGACACTACACATCACATCTTTAGTTTTTGAGAAAAAAGAGAGAATGTGCTAATGGATGAAATGATGATAGGTGGCAATCATTCATTGCATCACATAGCTCATATGCATCATGTATTTAGTTTTGTATGCATAAAGCAAAAATGTGCTAAGCAAATAATGTGAGATAAAGATCAATGACATAGATTCAAAAATAATTTGATCGAATGATCATGTTTTAAAGTTGAAGCATATCAATGAAGACCATCAGATCATGGTGCAAGGAGATCTATGGCCAATATTTGAAGATTTGATCTTCTCAATAGTAGTATGGTGGAACTTGTAGTCAAGCACTGGAAATCAACATAGAAGATAAAATTTGATTTGCACAATAGCTCAAAGCTTATTTCTAATTGATTGAACAATGGAATAAAGGTTCACATGGTTATAAGATTAAATATCAATTCAATTATGTGGTGTAGTAATTTATTATGCATTAGACTATATGTATCAAATATAGGATTTGATACAGAGAAGATAGGCGATGATACATGCCATATAAAAAGAAAACTTGTCATCAAGAAAAATAAATGTGCACAATAAGAGAGTGCATAGCTAATGAATAAGGGGTGTGCATACAACTCATAAAAAGTTTAACATAGATGGGAAAATAATGAAAGACCTAGATAAAATGCATATATACATCTAGGATACATATTTAGAGAAGCATAAGAGAAGAGAGGGATAATGAAAAGAGATTAGTAGGAAAGAAAGGAATTTATCCTATAATAGAAAAGAACATAGGGTGTTCTAAAGAATAGATCAAAGAAGAAGAAGAAAATGAACAGTTGTATATTAGACCTATAGCATAGAATTGGATTCATTTGAATAATTTATAATTAGTATTTGTAGCTCCTTATAACTAATCTGTGGATTCCATCAGAAAGATGAGTTAGTGCTCAATTAGGGAGAAGGTGATTCCTTAGAGTTGGTGCTTTTAAATTAGGGGATTAGTGTCTCCTTAGGGTTGGTTCCCTTAAAAATTGTAACCAGTGAGGTTTTTATTGTGAGGCTAGTTTAGCATAGTAGATCCTAGTAGCTATTATCACCATGGTTTTTCCCATATTGGTTTTTCCACATATATTTGGTGTAATGTATACTTGTGTGTGTGTGTGTGATCTCTGCATATTATTCTAAGTTTACATTAAATTTTTTAAAGGAACAGTTTTATTTAACTCTACTGATTCAAACCACCTCTCAGTAGATACTTGTGTTCCAACAATTGGTATCAAAGCATTGGTTCCCTTAAAGAAGCTTAATTAGCTCAGGTAGATCTTGGATAGTGAACAAAAATGGCTAGCCAAGAAGGTTCTTCCTCAAACAAAGTACCTCTCCTTGATCGATCAAACTATTCTTTCTGGAATATAAGGATGGAAGTATATCTATCATTTTTAGGGTTTGATGTCTAGATGTCTATGGTAAATTCTTATGTTATTCCTTCTACACCTCCCACTGACTAGGCTGGAAAAAAAGCGTATGAAGCAAATGCAAAAGCTAAAAATTCTGTTATCTATGGATTGGAAGATTCAAATTTTGTCAAAGTTATGAACTATCAGATGGCCTATGAAATTTGGGAAAAATTAAAAAGCGTCTATGAAGGTGATGATAAGATAAAGTAGGCCAAGCTACAAACTTACAAAGGTAAGTTTGAAAGTCTTAAGATGAATGATGAAGAGAAAATTTTAGACTATCTTCTTAGAGTAGATGATGAAATAGTCAATACAATCAGAGGCCTAGGAGAAGAGATGAAATAATCTATCATTATAAAAAAGGCTCTAAGATCCTTGCCATCTAGGTATGACTCTAAAATATCCACAATAGAGGAAACAAGAGATTTAGATAAAATCACTATTGATGAGTTACATGGTACCTTCACTGCCTATGAGATGAGAATGGGATATGCACTACTATTGGAATTTTGGTTTGTCATTGGCAGATGTATGGGAAGCGATGTTACTATGGTGTTTTCGTTGATGTCAACATTGTAGTGATTTCAACATTGATGTATAACTGATGTTTGATAAGAATGATCCAACATGGCATTTTCAGTGATGTCAAATCATTGCATAGTTGAAGTGTTGGTCTGGAGTAGATCAAATGTGTTGGATAAATTACCTATGTCTAGAATATAGTTTTTAGTGTTTAGAGAACCTATTTTTGGGTCCGCATTGACCTGTCATGAAGAATCTTCTCATGTGGTTCTAAGGTAATTTTGGTGTATGTTGGAGGAATCTAAATCCAAAGTTTCAAGCCTTGAAGTTCTCCATAGTTGAAGTTAGCATTGATAGTGTATTGCTCATATATGGTAGAGTTAGAGTGACAAAGTACCTGATTGGAATGCTCTACATTCCATAATGGATGATTGTTACTCTACATGCAATTTTGAGGATGTGTTTACATGTGTTAGAAGTGTGTACACTCCAAGTGAAAAGTATTTTGGAAGTCAACATGTCGAGCTGTGAATGAATAGTTAGTTTATTCTATTGTTTCTTCACCAACGGTGCCGACCTAAAGGGTTTGAGGTCGTGAAAAATTAAAGGATGTATGGATTAGAATTATGAGAGTAATTATAGGTCATGCTGACCTATTTTGATGTGTCATACATTTTGGTTTATTCTATGAGGTGTGTGTGGTTGGATCTTGAGCCGACAGGGTATGAGGATGCATGGTACATCTAATCAAGCCGACCTAATTTATGTTTTTTTGGATGTGATATATATATATACAAGGTTAATTTCTTGTACGAAGGTGTGGTATGATATGTTTGATGTGAAATAATTAAGTGTGTGTGAGATCTGGTGTAGAGAGTTGCAAAGTATAATTGTGGTGTATGAAGTGTGTTAAGTGAGTTTTCTAAGCTTCAGTGGAACTGTATCTTCAACATAAGTGAGATGAATTGTTATTAGTTCATTTTGGTAGTGAGCCATCATATTTTCTATACTGGTAGTGAGCCATTTATTCTATTCTCTAGACAGTGAGTCCTCCAAACAATGATTCCATCGTACAATGATCCATTCTATAATATCTTCTAACCGATTATAATATATTGTGAGCTAATCCTAATTGTGGTTTTTCCCTTTTTGGGTTTTCCATGTAAAATCTAGTGTTCTTGTGTCCTTTGATGTGAATCATACTTTCCATGTTCATTTCTATTAATGCAAGTTTAATATGATGCATTGAATGGATGCTTAAAGTCTATGAAGTTAATGAATTTCAGTGAATACTGATTCACCCCCCTCTTAGTATTCTAGGTGTTTAATGGATACCTCCAAGAGAGAAGCCGCATTCAAAACAACCAAAAAGGAAAAGGTAGAAACATATACATATGGATTTGAGAGGACTGATGAAGAAGGAGCTAAATTTTTCAAAATATTACGAAGAGGATTTGAAAAGCACATAGGTAAGTTACATTTTAAATGCTTTAATTATGGTAAGATAGGAATTTTTTTTGCTAAATGCCCTTACATAAAAATGATAACTTTGAGAAATAAGAGGATACTAAAATATGAAACCCTACTACTCTAAGAAGAAGAAATTCTTTAAAAATAAGAAGAGAGTGTACACAAAAGAAGAGAGTGATTCATTTGATGATAGTGATAGTGCAGATGATGACCATGAGTATGCCTTTGTGGTTGAGGAAAATGAATCACTATTCATGGCACTAGAAACAACTTCTAAGGATCAAGAAAAAGAACAATTTGAAGACTCTAATAAAGAAGAGGAAGGGTAAGTAGATATAGAGGGTGAACTCATCTATGCCCTAGATGAGATTGAAAGTTTGAGAAAAGAGAACATAAAGCATAAGAAGCATGTACAAAAAGAAATTGAAAAACTATACAGAAGTCTTGAAAACTCTAATCAAATGATAGTTAGGCTAAAGATACAAGTTGAAGAAGTTAAAAGGATAGAAAATGTATTAAAATCTAAACTACAATCTAAATTTGATGAATGCATGAAGCTAGAAGCGAAAATAGTGAATTTGAGAAAAGATCTTGAAAAAGAAAGAAGTGATGTAGAAAACAAAAATAAATTTGATGAGGAATCCAATATTCTTGATAAAATATTGAGTAAGCAAAAGGTACATAAAAATATGTCTAGTTTAGGATTCGACAATGATCAAAGCTCAAGTTCTAATGATTCTTCACAAAAGAATCTAGATGTGAAATTAGATACAAGTACCTTTGATATAGATGAGTTCATGAGGGTGAGAGACTAAAGAAGCCAACATCAAGAAGACCTCCTCATTCTACAAAAATAAATGATATGACCAAGTATTTGTTGGCCCATAGTTTCCATTGCACCAAAAGATTGACCTGTTAATGCCTGATAGAATTGCCAGAGTTAATGGATCCACGAGAGGTGGTTAGTCCATGTCACGAATCCCGAGGGGAGCGCTGACCATATGCCAACAAATCCCCCTCACCGTTACCCGAGGGGATTCAAACTCGACACCTTTGGCTCTGATACCACTTGTTAATGCCCGATATAACTGCCAAAGTTAATGGATCCATGAGAGGCGGTTAGTCCATGTCACAAATCCCGAGGGGAGCGTTGACCATCTACCAATAGTATTCTCCATTTTTCTATGATTAATGCTATACCTGTAATCAATTTGGTCATAAGGCTAGTGAATGTAGAATTATACCTAAAAGGAGAATAAATTTTATGAGTAGAAATTCATTTTCTCCTTTAGTAGATACAAATATAATATGCTATAATTGCAATAATTTTGGTCACATAGCCAAACAATGTAGAAAAAACTTTGTAAGACAAAAAATACAAAATAAAAAGAAAGAAATACTCCCTAAAGTGAACAAAGGTTCACAAGTCTCTGTAAAATAAAAAGATAAGACATAGAAGAGACCCAAGAAAGTGTTGAAAGAGAAATATGAAAAGGATGCACAATCAATGATTTCTCAAACTGCATTCCATGTTGAGAAGAAAAATTTGTGGGTAATTGATAGTGGCTACTCTAAACATATGACTAGTGATAAAAGTAAGTTCATCAAACTGAATAGCTATAAGGAAGGATCTGTTAGTTTGGGAGACAATACTGTAGTAAAAATCTGTGTTAAAGGAACCCTTAGCATAAATGGAAAATTACCTACACATGATGTCCTTTATATTGAAGGATTAAAACATAATTTGTTAAGTGTCAGCCAAATGTGTGACAAAGGATGTAAAGTCACATTTAATGCAAAAGGCTATGAGATAAGAAAATCTAGATTAGGGAGATTAGTTGCAAAAGGGAAAAGAACTAAAAGAAACATTTATAATCTTAGAGAAGTGAATGGTAAGAATTGTATTATAGGATAAGTTCATGAGAATTGGTTATGGCACAGAAGAATGGGTCATGTCAACTTTGATAAATTGGTCAAAGTGAGTTCAAAGAAGCCAATAAGACACTTTCCTAAGATAATAAAACTTTCAAATACCACCTGCAAAGAATGTTAGCAAGGCAAACAACCAAGGATCAAATTTTAGACAAAAGAGTATGCAACCAAAAAACCTTTGGAGTGAGTGCATAATGATTTTTCTGGCCCCAAAAGGACAACAAGATTGAAAGGAGAGAGATACTTCATGTTTCTAATAGATGATTACTCAAGAATGACATGGGTAACCTTTTTGAAGGATAATTCTCATGAATTTGAAAGATTCAAAATCTTTAGGTCCATGGTTGAGAAGGAGATTGGATGATAAATCAAATGCTTAAGATCTGATAAAGGTGGATGATTCACATCAAATGAGTTCATATAATATTATGATAAGCATGGGATTAAAAGGAAATACTCTACAACAAGGACTCCAAAAAAAAACTAATTTTTTAAAAGAAAGAACAAAACAGTCAAAGAGGTGGCCATAACAATTCTAAATGAGGCCAAGTTACCTAATGTGTACTACTAGAGAGAGGCAGTACATAGAACAATATACACCTTGAATAGAGTTCAATTGAGGGTAAACAGTGAGAAAATACCCTACGAACTATGGTATGGAAAACCTACATCTATTAAATACTTAAGAGTGTTTGACAAAAAATGCTACATCAAGAGAGAAGAAGATAATTTGGGAAGATTTGAATCAATATGTGATGAAGGAACATTTCTTGGATATTCCACCCAAAGA
>CM021110.1:377065558-377095784 GCA_007115665.2 Sequoiadendron giganteum
GCATATGCAAGCTAAAGGAATTAAACTATATAAAAAGGATACTCATATGGATTCATTAGGGAGAATGAAGCCCCCACTATAGTTACGTGCAAAACCACAATGTTAAGGACCACATCCTACAACATAGGTTCATTAGTCATTCAAAAATCCTCTTATCAAACTTGTATGGAGAATTAAATTTAAGGGTAGATGTATGACCCCCTAATTCCACTTGGTTTATGGAGGTGGAATCAGGGTGAATACAAAACCACATCAAATTACTTAAGTTATATCATAGGGTATTTCTAAGTACCATACCATATAGTGATAGAAATTTGATGAGATCAAGAGCGGAATTATGAATCCAACACAATAAATGGCATCAAAAATGAAATCCTCTAAACCCAAATATGCTAATTTAAATGAAATGCCCTTAAAATGAAATAAGCTTTATTTACTAGGGTTTACTATATACTAATGAAAATGACACTTTTAATATTCATTTGAAATTTACCTTTTCACAAATTACCTTGGCGCAGAGTGATCCAGGATGTCGAGCCGATGGACCTACAGGTCTCCTAGACTTGAAATTGTTCGCAATGAGGTGGAATGAGGCACGCTTCATCACATGATGAGTGGATTCTGCTCTACTTTTTTGTCATTTTCATGCATTTACTATACTTTTTCAAATATTTATAGTATTTTAAGGACCCAAGAAAATATTGGCACAAAGCATCCATCTTTTTCACAATGTGTCCATTGCTGGTATAAAGTGTCCCACCTTGGTGCAAAGTATCCAGAATTGTCTAAAGTGTCCAAGACCCCCGTCCAAAAATGGAATAAGTGTCCACATTGGATGCAAATCATCTTAGAGAAACTCTAGTGTTATTTAATTGATAAATTTAGGATTTATTTTATGTATTTTATTATCTTAGGTTCCTCCTTGATCCCGAAAACACCTTAAAGGGAAACAATTATGTTTCCTTCGCAAGTCCATCACATGAATGTCAGAGGAGATCAACCTTCTACATGAAGTAGGATTTTTCTGGGTATACCTCATGCCACCTATGAGGTATCATGATGCCATGTTGATGGCCTTGGTAGAGAGATGGGATGCTGACACATATAACTTTCATCTTCCTATGGGTGAGATGACTATTACCCTAGAGGACATACATCACATCCTACAGATTCCTATTTGGGGCGAGAGTGTGTTGGAATACACAAGACAACTGAGAGGGGTTGTGAATTAATTATATCAAATTATTTACTTCTTAACTTAATTGATTCCAATTTATCTTCAATATGTTATTAAGTATGAACATGAAAATGATAACAAACAAACACTACTAGTGACTACAGATTTACATGGAAAACCCTAATGAGGGAAAAACCACGGTGAGAATTAACTCACAATATAGTAGTAATGCAATACCAGATACAAAAGGCTCACTACCAGGGGGCTCATTGCCCAAATACAAAGGCTCACTACCCAGATAAAGGGCTCACTACCTACAAGGAATACAAAGAAATAGATAAAGATCCACCACTAGGAGTTCCACACACTTCACAACTTGATCAGAAGATTATGAATACAATGAAGTACTGTTGCCACAATTTGATCTTCCACACTCTTCTTTTCACACTTGTTCACACACTCTTATCTTGCTTGGATCGAATGATGGATGTATATTGATTTCGCTACAACTTAACTTGTATTTATACCATCTTCAACCTCAGGAACATTCTACAAGGTCGGCTATACAATTTCATTTTACAAATTCAAACTATGTCTGCAACTCAACATTCCTGTGGTGGATAAGAATGTGAGGGGACAGAAAACATATTTAATTTAGGACCCAAACAGCATATTGAAGCTCACACATGCTTCCTCAAGTCGATGTAAAACCCTAATGTAATGTGTAGACACTAGGTCGGCCAAACCTAATGAAAACACCAATGATCTTTGAAGTACGTGCATCTTCAGCAAGATAAACACACACATATTTATCAACACGCTTCACTAGTCATTTTAACATCTCTGAGAACAACTCAGATACATCTGCAACAACTTCAACAAACTTTATTTGTAGAGAACACTTGACAAGTTCAACCGAGACAACCAACAAAGACACAAAAACTCTGGAGCAGGTCTTCTAGAGTGCCAAACCACACGCCATTTTATCAGAACATAGAAATAATAAAAAAGAGTAATCTCCCAGATCCACAAGATCTGAAACCAAATACCAGAAGATTGTGGAGCCAAAAAATTTCTCCCAGTCAATAACCAGATAAGTCTGGCAAACCAGTTCACACACCGATGAACACAACTTTTACTCTCCATCAAACCAGAAACTGAAACTTAGAATATACAATCAATGAACACACCTATAAATCTGTATAGGCATTGGGTCAACACAAGAGAAACATGGACCACAATACTGGAGCACACTCAAAACACACTTCAACAAAAGTTTCATTATCTCTTAAATTTTCTCAAAAGAAGTTGGAAAAATCCAAATTACTCAACCTGTATAGTGTTTACATCAATGAAAACATTAATGACAACACCACCAGACACATCCATACTTGGAATGGAATGTACACTCATTGGATGAGTGATCCTTTAGGCAGAGGCAAGATGATATTCTATACTGTCTATGGCAGCCCATGTGATGGTTGACTATTGGTCCACACATTAAGCTTAGATGGCTTCTACATGCATGGACACCACTACTTTGATGGGTCATGATCACTACTATGGCACTTACATTGGTATCAAAAAATCAAGGAGCACATTTAGATGGTGGAATTATTCATATTATCAGAGACATGGAGGAGCACATGACCATTTATTCTTGGGGTCACATTATGCTCACACATCTATATTATGATTTAGGGTGGTTTATGTACCAGGAGTTGGAAAACATAGTACATTGTACACTCTTTCAGGTATGGTGCTTTGAGCACATCACATGTACTAGGATGATTAGATTTCCTACCATAGTAGCCATGGGCTACCCATGGGCCTTCAGTTATGTACTGAGGCGAGCATGGTAGGAGGGAGATTTACTGCACTGGAAGATTATATTTGATCGACTAGATGAGGATGATATTTGCTGGAGACCGTATCTCAGGATTCCCTAGTGGATGGATGACAAAAATTAGTAGTCAGGCAATGACATGACCAGTTTATTTTAGGGAGACATGATTGCATAACAAGATAATTCTATTATGATCATGTCATGTGTCATTTTGGACATGTTTAGGTACCATCGTGGGCCCTGATTGAGATATATACGATCAACACAAAGTGATTCTAGACCTGTGGATAGTTTTCAACTTACTATTGAGGATGTATACATTAGTGGTTTAGAGGATGAGAACCATAAAATGCCCCCAATCTTTGAGGATGATGATGTAGGGACTACTTAGGTCTATGATGAGTGGTGGGTTGGAGCACGACTAGCCCATGTCTCTCCCATTCACTACCTTGCAGGTCATGTCAGACCTCTTCTAGTTCACAGACAGGATAGGGATGATGAGAAGTTAGAAAAACATACAAATGATGATGAAATTGTGCCTGACATATTTCTAGGTTCAGATGAGGATGAGGATGAGGATGAGGAGGAAGAGTCCCAATCTATGAGTGAGGATGTTGATGAGACAAATGAGGATCCAGTTATCCCTGATAGGAGAGATACACCCCCTACCAAAGTCAGTAAATCACATGCAATGACCACATTAGAGATTTGCACTCACGAGCATGGAGAGGCCAATAGTAGTAGGCCACCCACACCTCCCACATAGAGGGGGACCACCATTGTATGGTTATACCCTGACTAGAAGACTGAAGATCTAGGTGATGATTTGATATTTATGTTTTGGTTACGCTCTTTAACTTTATGTATATGGTTTATATATATATGTATATGATGATTTGTACTGATATGATTTTATGTTTTGTATCTTGTAGGGTCCACACAAGAGTTATATGAGATCTATCAACATGTTACTACAAAGATGATGCCTACACTATGCATGGAGGATGATCTACCCTCAGAGTTTGTGCTCCCACCTTCTACGAGGTAACATGAAGATCTCTTCGAGTCATTTGTGAGATTAAGGACAGTGTATGAGAGTGCAACTAGACACATTGACCTAGCTACAAGAAGAATTTCTATACTACAAATGGAATTGGATGAGCTCTAAGCCTCCCAAGGTCCATCAGATAGTGGGATAGAGTCCACCTTCTAAGCAAAGATCTTAAGGTTGGAGAGAGATATGGCTAGGCTATAGGCAGAGAGGGATCACATAGAGCAAGAGCGCATTGAGGAAATCATACGAGAGGTAGAAATGAGAGGAGAGATGTAGGGCCTATGGCTATCTATTAGGTATTTGAGTAGGACACCATCACATTCCACCATCTCATGACAGAGGGCAACACCAGGCGTCGAGGGGTCTAGCAGTCACAGGCCCTATTAGCATTGTATTCATTGATATATGTACCTAAACTTTTGGTGATATATATATGATATATAAGCATTTATGTTTTTATGTTCTTGTGTTGAATTAAATGTCAAATGTGATTTATTAAACATCTTTTACAAGAATGTCTAATAAATATCTCCATGATTTAATGCTTATGCAATCTAATTAAAAAATTTTCAGTTTATGTTAGATGCTACATTATGGTAAGGTATGCTATGTTAACTTAAATGCACCTACAATATAATAACATTAAATGCATATAAGGATCTAAATTAACATAACACACAAGATTTTATTTTGAATAGTATGGGAGCTAAAGTAATAATTTAAAAATTATTGAACAATCACTTTAGACTCTAAGACACATTAATATCATTTGCCAAAGAATGAAGCAATGCGAGATAAAATAGAACACCATCTACCTAATCTAACAACACTTCTTTAACACACTATTCATGTCAGGTTCACCAAAATAAAATGAAAGAAAATAGGGTAAATAACCCTATTCTCCATTATTTCATTCAAGAAATGAGATCCAAACCATGAAGTAACTATCAACCCAAAAGGTGATCCAAATCAAGGTTTGAATCTTTTAATTTCTCATTTTTCTAGGACGGGGATCTAGGTCAAGTAGTATTTTGGGGAAATAAATTTAAAATAGAAAAACACCCTAAACCTAGATCTATAAAGTGCAATGAAGCAATTTATCATAAAATAGAAGGAAAATAATGAATTTTCTGGAAAAATTAAGAGTAATGAATGTTATGCACTTGTTAGAATTTGTTGTTTCTGTATCCCTAACAAGGACTCATTCTCCCTATGGTGAATGGGTCCTAGTAGAATTCTCTGGGGGTTATGAGTCATAAATTGTAGCTTATGAACTGTGAAAATATGTTGCCTTTGAAACCCTAATAGAGACTCAATCGCCCTATGGTGAATGGGTTCTAGTATGCCCTTCTAGAAAACTCTGAATCTGAATTTGAAGTTCCAGACTTGCAATTTCTTCCTATAACTTGAAATCCCCACTTTCGGATTTGGATATACCAATAATCTGCAAAACAAATTTTGATAGTTGTTGGTGGATAAGGGTTTGCCTCGGTCAAACCCCAAATTTGGTAATTAAACCTTGATGATAAATAGAAATATGATACATGAAATGTGTGTGCAATCCTAACCTTAAGTGTCTCTAAGATTAAGATCTCTAATGATGCAAATAAACCCTACTCAAGTGTGTTAGAGTAGGATCCTAGAATGAAACATGTACAATGCAAAAGACCTACTTTAGGAGATCCCAAATCCCCTTAATAAGCCATAAATTTGATTATACCTCACTTTAGGATGAAAATATAATGATTATAGAAGATAGAAACACTTAGGAAACAAGTCATTAGGCTTGGTTGAAACTCATACCAGTGTTTCTACCAAAACCTATAATTCATCATGATTCTCCATAGGCATCTATCATCACTTCTTTAATAATGCTTGATCTTTGACAACAAAATGAGCTTGAAGACCTTTAAAAGCACTATAATGCTACTCCAAGACTTCACTCTTGCTTGCTCCTTGAATGCGAATGATTTCTTAGATTCTTCTCTCTTGAAATTTTTTTCTCTAGATCTAGTTGAAACATAATGAAATAACATTATATTTATACAAAACTTAAGATGAATTACCAAAATTAAAATATCACAAGCTGACATCAAATCTTGGATTTGAAATCATTAGTCTCACCAAAAACATATCCAAAATAGGGGTCCTAAGTCCAAGTGAGGACCCATTCACCATAGGGAAAATGGGTCCTAGCTCACTTAACTAGGACACACTTCGGGAAATGTGAATTAATGTTATGTGAAAATAGGGTCCTAGGACCTAGTGAGGACCCATTCACCATGTGGAAAAGGGGTCCTAGGTCACTAACCTAGGACACACCTTCTAAAATTAAGTGTTTTCTAATAGAATTTATGAATTTCAAGTTTTATCCCTCAAAATTTGCAATTAATTAGGTTTGTATTTGAATTAAAGGGGCCAATTAAGGAAAATTAACCTCAATTAATTAATAAAGCCTTAGATTAGTGTGAAAGTGTAAAGATACACTTTACAACACCCTAAATAAAGAATAATTAAGTCCATTTAGTTTAAAAGGGCCCAAAACTTAATGTGAATGTGTAAAGCAGATTACAACACTAAATCAAGGCAACATTAGGTTCATTTTAATATTAATCATTCCCAAATTAAATGTGAAAAAGGGATAATTTTTTTGACACTATAGTAAGTTGAGAAAAATAAATGAAACCCTTGATACAAATCAAACCATGTATAGATCAATGATAGGTAGCTTTCTATACCTAATTGCATCAAGAACTAATATCATGCAAGCAGTGTGCATAGTTGCAAGATTCCAAGATGCCCCTAAAGAGTCACATATCAATGCAGTGAAAATAATTTGTAGATATATCAAGAGTACGATTGACTATGACCTATGGTATCCTAAAGGTGAAAATTTCACTTTTACAACATATATAGATTTTGATTGGGTAGGAAGTATGGATGATAGAAGAAGCACTAGTGGTGGTGCATTTTTTTCTTGGAAACAAACTTTTTTGATGGCTGAGCAAAAAGCAAGAATCATTACTCTTTCTATAGAAAACGCAAAGTATGTTGCAACAATGGCATGTTGCACTCAAGTATTATGGATGAAGCAAACACTTAAAGATATCAAGGTATAATATAAATCACCCATCTCTATTCTTTGTGACAATTCAAGTGATATTAACATATCAAAGAATCTAATGATGCATTCCAGAACTAAGAATATATTAATCAAGTATCACTTTTTAAGAGAAAAGGTTGCAAATCAAGAGGTCATAATGGAATATGTGCCAAATCAGTATCAAGTTGCAGACATATTTACCAAACCTCTTCCTAAAGAGAAATTTGATTATTTGAGATAGAAATTGGGAGCAGTTTCTCCCACATTACATCACTAGATACTAGTGATAGGACATGAGTCCAAGGGGAGGATCACAAAAGATTTTTTCATCCCTGGAAGACTAGAGAAAAGAAAGTCAGGTATGAATGGTTTTACAAATTTCTAACAACTTGATGGTTTTAGATTCTTGGACACATTCCTTTTCTTGGAATGTATGTCAAAGGGGAAGAGAACAATTGGTATCAGTAGAAGCATGATGTCAAAAAATGTCCCTTTTCCATTGATTTCAAAGGGGGAGAGAGTTTGTCAAATGCTATATGCATAAGTTTTCTAAAATGACTCTATAGAGAGAGTCAACAAAAGGGGAGAAAAATTCATAAATGCTATATGTGTGTCCCTTTATGGAGAAAAGATGTAAATGAAGAGATGATCAATCAACAGATAATGAGAATACACTAAGAAGAATGCTTAAAAAAAAGAATAATCAGAGCATTTATTTTTCCATCAATCACAAAGGGGCAGATTGTTGGCAATAGGAGATGCCACGATAGGAGATAAAAGGATATTTTTATATGATTGTTATTGATGTCAAAAGGGCATCAAAAGGCAATTATTAATGTCTAAGGATGCCATTAATATTAGAGGATCAATCACAAGTAGAATTGTGAAGATTGATGAAGAGAAAAGTATCTTTCGGCATGTTGCAATATTGCATGGAAAGTTACAAATTTGTCATAAAAAAGATGTCATGCTTTTATAGAGACTATTTTTAGAGGTTTGTAGAGAAAAATATAGCAATTTTGTTATGGGTTTTTTGAGTATATTCCTAATATATGGTTTGCAAGTTCAGATGATAAAAATTGAGCTCAAAAATAAATTATTTATATTCTCTAGTCTAACTAGGGTTTAGCAAAAAAAACCTAAGGGTTTTCAGTCATAGCGCTTTATATTTTATATTCTTCATTTGACTACTGATAAAGGGTTTTCAGTCACTTAAGTTACGACTTAAGCCTTCAATATCGTAATACAACTAGCCCCTCATCCTAGTAATTACCATTTCAGTAGAATGTTAAAGATATTAATATTTCCTATGTCTAATGCTTACTACTTTATCCTTGCTTGATCAATGACACTAATCAAAGATCAGATGGTTTTTCACTCATCCGCAAGACCAGTGGTAGGCCTGATCCCTATTGATTGCGGAAGCACAAAATATTTCTACATGTTTTGTGGGATAGAGCTCAAGACATTTTTTGAAGATCGACAGTCAACACAAGAGATGGTAAAGATCAATGGTTGTTAGGGCATCACTATTTTGATCCACTCTGACAAGGATAAAATTGTGATGATGCAAAATGATGACACATTTTGAAGATGATTGCAATGCAAAGACACTATGCACATCACATCTTCATTTTTCAAGCAAAAAGAGAGAATGCACTAATGGACAAAATGATGACAGGTGGTAATCATTCATTGCATCACATAGATCATATGCATCACGTATTTCATTTTGTAAGTACAAAGTGAAAATCTGCTAAGAAAGTAGTGTGCAATAAAGATCAATGACACAAATTCAAAAATAATTTGATCGAATGGTCATGTTTTAAAGTTGAATAATATCAACGAAGACCATTAGATCATGGTGCAAAATTAGAGATCTATGATTAGTATTTGAAGATTTGATCCTGTCAATGGTTAGATGGTGGAACTTGCAATCAAGTGATGGAAATCGACATAGAAGATAGAATTTAATTTTCCACGATAGCTCAAAGCTGAATTTTAATTGGTTGAATAACGTCATGAAGATTCACGTAGTTATAAGATCAAAAATCAATTCAATTACGTGGTATGGTCATTTATTATGCATCAGACCATACATATCAAATCTAGGGTTTGATACAAAGAAGACATACGGTGATACATTGCATATAAAAAGAAAAACTACCATTAAGAAAAATAAATGTGCACAATAAGAGAGTACATAGCTCATGAATAAGGGGTGTACAAAACTCAAGAAATTTTTTAACATATCTAAGATAACAATGAAAGACCTAGATCAAATGTAGATATACATCTATGATACACATTTAGAGAAGCATAAGAGAAGAGAGGGATGCTGATAAGAGATTAGTAGCAAAGAAAGGAATTTCTCCCATAGTAGTAGAGAACAAAGGATATTGTAAACAATAGAGAAGAGAAGAAGAAGAAAATGAACAATTACATATTAGACTTGTAACATAGAATTGGATTCATTTGAATCATTTGTAATAAGGAGTTTTTTGCTCCTTATATCTAATTGGTTGATTCCATTAGAAAGCTGAGTTGGTGCTCAGTTAGGGAGTAGGTGCTTCCTTAGAGCTGTTGCTCTTAAATCAATGGATTAGTGTCTCCTTAGGGTTGGTACCCTTAAACATTATAACTAGTGAGGTTTTTATTGTGAGGCTAGATAAGGACAATAGATCCTAGCAGTTATTCTCACTGTGTTTTTTCCCATATTGGGTTTTCCATGTATATTTGGTGTAATGTGTACTTGTTGAATCTCTCTTGTGCTAATTTGTCCTTGATGACAATATGTGTTACAGTTTGGCATCTTGGTGGTTGTTTACTCTGTTGATCTGCCTCGTTTCTGTTTGTCATATTTACTTCATTGATGATATTATATTTGGTGGCACTGATTTCTTGACTTCATGTGCAGATATCGATTAAGGAATCTTGGTTACATGTTTATGTTCCTTAGATCAGGTGACATGTTTCTAGTTTAACAACTTGTGCTACAGTGATTCTCTTGATTATATGATTTTGGAATGATCAATGTTCTACAGGTTGATATGTTGTGGCTTGATAAGTTTCTAGCATCATGAAATTGTCAATGGTTTTTGATCATATTCAGAGTCATCTTACTCCATCCTCTTTCAGGTAGTTATCTCTGGTTCTTGATGCTTGGGTTTATGTGATGCAGTTTGTTTTTCAATTTTAAGAAAACCCTATTGGGTTTCCTTAATCAACTGATAATGGTTTATGGTATGTGGAATGGCATTGTGAACTTAGCATAAATTTAGCCTTTATTACTCTTCACAAGGCTTTGGAAAGTATTTGACATTGGACACTATATGGCATTGGATATTAATAAGGTGGAAATCGACTTTGATATTATTTGATATCTTTTGGCATTGGAAATTATGTTCATCACACTATGGGAGTGCATATTATATTGCATTCGGGTCTAATGATGGATAAATAGTAAGGCTTAAAAGCTGATAGCAGGTAAGGTTTTAGTCATTATAATTGTCACATTGGAAGTGACTAAACTTGTGATTAATTGGGGACTTTAAGTCTTAAGCTTTCGACACTTTACATGAAATAATGATAGGAATTATTATTTCGACCTTTCACATGCTTGGTCTTTGATTCGGGGGTAATGAGTTTGTCAAAAATTGGTCTTTGGTAAGGCCACAGACTTCAAAAGAAATAATGAGTTTTTGATTTTCTATGACAGTCCTTTCGGACTTCAAATGTTATCAATCTTTGTAAAGGAATTTGGTTGATTATTTTTGGAAGTTTAGGTCAATCCATTGCTTCTCTTGTTCGAAGGGTTTGGAACCCTATTTTGGTCGTCACCATGGAATCATGCACTCAGCCGTTTCATTGCATTTACTGGCTTTCTGACCTTGGAAAGTGTATGGGGAATGTTAGAGGACCATTACAATGGTTGATTTATGTGTTTGCTTCCTATCATTCGGTGAAGGCCCACAATTGGAAGGTGTCTTGGCCGTTTCTCTCACTACTGGTCTGGTAACTATGAACATGACAATCACTTTCAGTCTTCACAGGTATTCATATTTCTATCTGCTTTGCAGATCTGTTACTTCTCAGGCAAGGCTAATATAAGATAAGTTGTCTATGCTAAAGGAAATGTGGAAAATTAGTCTATTCCTTTCATGATTAGATCTGAAATGTTTTACTCTAAATCTTGACTGCATTTTTCTTTTGAAGGCTGTCATGTCAGTTGTAAGGGTCATGGTTTATGTCTTGTGGGTAATCATGGAATATCTTCTCATCTTCACACCTGGGGTCGTGGGTAACTGATCTTAGGGTGCATTCTTTATGAGGTTTCACTTGCTCAAAATAAAGCTTTCAGTTACTTCTTTTTGTAGTAGTTTTCAGTGGTTATTCTTTTTGTAGTTATGCATGCCTTGATGCTTCTTGGTTAAAGCTCTGCCTGTGCAGGCTGCTCGACTAGACAGGGTTCAGTCACACTTCTATTTTTTGCAGACTATTGTTCTATTCATGTCTAGAGAAAAGATTCTTCTCTAAAGGAACTCTATTTTACCTGAAAAGTTGCTCAACAGGAAAGTGGTAACAAAAAATATCACCTCTATTTTTGTTTTAAAAAAGCAAGATTCTGCTGTAACCAAAAATTATGTGTAATGATGAATTCTGTAAAAAGATGAAAATAGAGAGATTAGGGCTTTAATAGAAAAGGAAAAAAAAAAGTGAAAAATAAGGGTTATTATTTCTTGTTTGTTGTGAAAATTATAAAAAATAGAGAGTTAACTGTTTTTGAAAAAGATGATGGAAAATGTATGCAACAGTGTGTGAAAAACAGAGTGAGAACACATCACTGTAAATGTATTGATGAGAAGTTGTATTGAGATTGTGAAAAAACACTTTATGAAAAATTTCCTCAAGCTGTTTTAAGGCTTGATAATGGGTTGAATTCTGAAGTGTCATTCTTGACATTTGAGAATTTCTAAACATTGTCTGTCAAGAGGAACTTGACAGAAATCAAGGAAACAGAGAGATCCTCTGTATCATTGTATGTTCTATTGAAAAACAAAAAAGGGGTTGGTGCTCCTTGAGATTGGTGTCTCTAAAAAGAGGGGTTGGTGCTCCTTGAGTTGATGCTCAGAAATCAGCCTATGAGGCATTGTCAAAAATGATTATTGAAATGAAAGCCTGAAAAAGGCAGTAGGTTAAGGAGTGGTTTTTCTACCCCAAGAAGGTTTTCCACTCGACATATCTTGTGTCTATTTGAGTATCTATGGTTCATTTGATTCAGTGATTTAATGCTTTAACATGCTATGTTTCACTATTCTCATTTCATTTTATGTGATTGCATTCAATACATGAATGAGTTTATCATTGATAAATGAGAGCATACATTTGGTTTATTTCAGTTTCAATTAAATTTGATAAAAAGGTTAATAGCAATAATTCACCCCCCCCTCTCAGTGTCTTTTCACTCCAACAATTGGTATCAGAGCCTAGGGTCCTCTGATAGGTCTTTACAACCTAGGATTGATTCTGGCCTTAGAGTCTATTCAAAATGTCTCAAGCTCATGAAGGCACATCCATGACTAAAGCTCCATTATTTGATGGAATTGATTATGTATTCTGGAAAATCAGAATGGAGACTTATCTAACTTCTATTGACCTCAATGTCTGGAGCATAGTATTGACTAGGTACACTGTACCAACTACTCTGTCTACTACTTCTGATGAAAAGAAAAGATATGAAACCAATGCAAGAGAAAAACATGCTCTTCTGTGTGCACTGACTAAAGATGTCCTTATAAAAGTCATGCATTGCAACTCTGCTAGGGAGATCTGGATTAAACTTGAAACTATCTATCAAGGAAATGAAAAGGTAAAATAGTCTAAAGTACTCACTCTAAAACACCAGTTTGAAGATATAAAAATGAGGGACGATGAAAAAGTAGCTGACTAATTTTTGAGAGTTGATGAAATTGTCAATGCCATGAAGGGTCTAGGAGAAGAAGTTAAGGAATTTGATGTTGTAACTAAGGTCATCAGAACCTTACCAACACAATTTGAAGCAAAGGTCTCTACTCTAGAAGAGAAGAAACACTTTGCCCAACTTACCCTTGATAGCCTACAAGGCACTCTGACTACCTATGAAATGAGGATTAGTAAAAACAATACCTTTGCCAAAGAAACCACTTTTAATGTTGAAAGAAAAGAAAAGGATGAGCTCACTGAATCCAAATTTTTTAATTCCAACGAATCCCACTTTGTGAGGAAACTCAAAAAGGGTTTTGGAAAGTATAAGGGAAAAATTTCCTTCAAATGCTTTAACTGCGGCAAAATAGGCCACTTTGTTGCAAAGTGCCCCTATGGTGACACAAGTAGTGATAAGGAAAAATCTGAAAAACTGGCCAAGAAAAAGGCCTATAGACCCAAACAAAAATTCAATTTCAAAAAGAAGAAAAGTTTGTTCAGCAAAAATGGAACATACTCTGAATCTGAAGATTCTTTAGATGAAGAGGATGAAAATCTATTCATGGCTGAAGTCATTCAGCAAGATGAAACTAACAACAATGATGCTAAAGATGGTGAAGTGGATTTTGAAGGTGAACTGAAATGTGCTCTAAAAGAGCTAAGAAAACTTAAAAAACAAATGTGTGCTCAGGAACAAAATTCTTCTCAAGATCTTGAACAAGAGCAACTCATAAATCTTGAGATAGTCTCATTAAAAACTCAACTTGAAGAATCCAAGAGAGTTGAAGGCTGTCTTCGTATTGGCATAAGCTTTAAAGATCAAGAAATTCAAAAACTTGAACATGAGATTGTTGATCTCAGGAAGACCATTGAGAAATATGAGAGCACTCTTAAATTGAATGACATGCTCAGTAAACAAAAAATGAACAAGGACAAAACAAGTATTGGATTTGTGAAAGGTGAATGTTCAAATGATAGTGCAAAGGATAATGTTGTTACTGGAAACAAAAGTGCTGAACCCAAACATCCTAATTCTGATAAGAATCATGTTTATCCTTTTAGGAGCAACATAATGACATACAATTCCAATCCTTTCTTTTATGGGTATTGTTACTTCTGCAAAAAATTTGGTCACAAGGTGAACTCTTGCAGATTTATAAATCCTAGAACTCCTAGATTTGGTTATAGGTAGAATCATGGTTTAGCAAGACAGATTAGACATTTCACATGCAAGTCCATGGGTCATTCTACTAAGCAATGCAATGCTAATCAACAAAATAAATAACAAAAAACTATAAAGGTCTGGAAACCCAAAGCTGTCAACAACATAGAAGAGACTATATTAGTTCAAACTACCTTCCACTCCTAGAAAAAGGACTTATGGGTCCTGGACAGTGGTTGTTCAAACCACATGACAGGTGACAAAGAAAAAATTACTAATCTAGAAGATTATGTAGGTGGCTATGTGAAGTTTGGAGACAACTCTGGAATTCAAATCAAAGGTAGAGGTTCTCTTTTTCTGAATGAAGACACTCCTATTTACAATGTGTATTATGTAGAAGGATTAAAACATAACCTTTTGAGTGTTAGTCAAATCTGTGACAGTGGCTATCAAGTCCAGTTCACTTCAGAGGGGTGTGAAATTAAAAATAAGTTTGGAAAAGCTATTGCTGCTGGAAGAAGGACTAAGGGAAATGTCTACAATTTACTTGACACTTCTGGAAATTAAAAAAATCAAGGTATGTTCTTAATGAGTCATGTTGAAGAAAGTTGGTTGTGGCATAAGAGACTAGGTTACATTAATTTTGACAATATGGTTAGAATAAGTAAGAATCAAAATGTAAGAGGGATGCCTGTTTTGAGAAAACCCGAAAATGCGGTTAGTAAAGATGTCTCAAAGGAAAGCTCAAAGAAAGGTAAGCTTTAAATCTAAAGAAGATTCTTCTACTAGACCTCTGCAAATTGTTCATATTGACTTATGTGGTCCTACAAGGACTAGATCTATCAATGGTGAGAAATATTTCATGTTATTTGTTGATGACTACTCTCGTATGGTATGGGTTACTTTTCTCAAGCATAAATCTGAAGCTTTTGAACGTTTTAAAGTTTTTAGAAAAATGGTAGAAAGAGAGTCAGATTTAAAATTGAAATGTCTAAGATCCGACAAAGGTGGTGAATTCACCTCACAAGAATTCATAGACCAATATGACAAACATGACATAAAAAGACAATATGCTACTACCAGAACACCCCAACAGAATGGGGTTGTTGAGAGAAAAAATAGGACTGCAAAAGAGATGGCAAGGACTATGCTGAATGAAACAAATCTGCCAAACATGTACTGGAAAGAAGCTGTTCATACAATTGTCTATATTTTGAATAGAGTCTAGATCAGAGTGAAATCCAATTTCACTCCATATGAACTGTGGTATGGTAAATCTGCCTCAATTAAATATTTCAGAATATTTGGCTGCAAATGTTTTATCAAGAGAGACGATGATAACTTAGGCAGTTTTCAATTTAAGTCTAATGAAGGTATCTTTTTAGGATACTCTACTCACATCAAAGCCTATAAATGCTTTAATAATAGGTTGAACAAGATTATTGAATCTGTCAATGTCAAATTTGATGAAAATATGCTTTTAGATGTTGAACCTATTCAGGATGATGAGGAAGAAGAATTTGAACTTGATATAAATTCAGAAGGCTTTGAAACTGCAAAGCCTGAAACAAAATCAGCAAGTCCTAAACTAGCTGAAGAAAAATATGAAGATGATAAAACCAGCTCTGAAAAATGTGTAACTCAAACCCCTTGAAAATCTCTTGCTAGAAACCATCCTAAAGATCTGATTATAGGAGATAAATCTGCAGGAGTTCAAACAAGGAAAAGAATAGTTAACTATGATGAAAAATCTCACATAGATGAGCTTACTGCTTTTTGTTTAATCACTCAGTTTGAGCCAATTTTTTTTGATGAAGCTCTAACTAATGAATGCTGGCTTAATGCAATGCAGGATGAAATTGATGAAATTGAAAAAAATCAGACTTGGGAGCTAGTCCCAAGACCAGATGACAAAAATGTCATAGGAGGTAAGTGGATTTTTAGAAACAAACATGATTAAAATAGCCATGTTGTTCGCAACAAGGCTAGATATGTCTGCAAAGGATATGCTCAACAAGAAGGTATTGACTTTGGTGAAACCTTTGCACCAGTAGCTAGACTTGAATCAATTAGAATTTTCTTGGCCTACTCTATTTTCAAAAACTTTAATGTATATCAAATGGATGTAAAAACTGCCTTTCTGAATGGGTGTTTGGATGAAGAAGTTTACATAGAACAACCTGAAGGGTTTACTTGTAAAATCAAACCCAATCATGTCTACAGGCTGAAAAAGGCTCTATATGGCCTAAAACAAGTTCCTAGAGCTTGGTACTCTAGATTGGATAGTCACTTACTGTCAAAAGGTTTCATTAGAGGAGGAGTAGATAGCAATCTTTATGTTAAAATTGAAGGTTCTGATATTCTAGTTGTTGAAATTTATGTTGATGATACTATCTTTGGCTGGAACAATATTGCTTTGAGTCAAAAATTCTCATAGATTATGGAATCAAAGTTTGAAATGTCCATGTTGGGAGAACTGTCCTTCTTCTTAGGTCTTCAAATTTCTCAACTTGAATCTGGAATCTTTCTCTCTCAAACAAAATATGCAAGAGAAATGTTAAAGAAATTTCAAATGGATGAATGTCATCCAGTTAGCACCCCAATGGCTATCAACTGTAAACTCAGCAAGGTTGATGATTCTCCTACTATCAACCCAACTGACTATAGGTCAATGATAGAAAGCCTATTATATCTAACAGCCTCAAGACCTGACATAATGCAAGCTGTTTGCATGGTTGCTTGATTTCAGTCATCTCCTAAGGAATCTCACATTAATGTTGTTAGAAGGATTCTTAAATATGTTCAAGGCACTATTGATTATGGACTTTGGTATCCCAGAAGCAATAATTTTTCATTAGTGGCATATACTGATTCTGACTCGGCTGGTTGTCTGGATGATAGGAAAAGCACTAGTGGTGCTGCTTTCTTTCTTGGTGATCGATTAATGGCTTGGCACAACAAAAAACAAGAATCTGTTTCACTCTCTACTATTGAAGCATAATATATTGCTGCCACTTCTTGCTGTACTTAGGTAATCTGGATGTCACAAACATTATCTAACATGGGTATTGAAATCCCTAAACCTGTTTCTATTCTGTGTGATAATACCAGTGCAATCAATATCTCAAAAAATCCTGTTATGCACTCTTGCACTAAACACAACTATTAAATTTCATTTTCTTCATGAAAAGGTGCTGGCTAATGAGGTTTATGTGCAATATGTTCCTACACAAGCACAGGTTGCTGATATTTATACAAAACCGTTGGCTAAAGATGTTTTTGAAAGACTTAGGTCTAGATTGGGAGTTGTCTCTCAATCTCTATTATCTTAAACAGTCTATCTTGGTGATAGGGGGAGCTGGTTAGCTCTTCCTGCAGCTCATACCTTGCCGCTCAAATGTTACATCTGTAGCTTCATGGAAATTCACTGTTGATTCTGGTTTATCTTTGTTGGCTTCCCTTTATCCTTGTGACAACAAGGGGGAGAATTATGAGCATTCGGTTCTGGTAATTTATTTTGGCTTGGTGGCTTAGTTTTTTCCATCAAAGACAAAGGGGGAGTTTTTTGAATCTCTCTTGTGCTAATTTTTCCTTGATGACAACATGTGTTACAATCTGGCATCTTGGTGGTTGTTTACTCTGTTGATCTGCCTCATTTCTATTTGGCATACTCACTTCATTGATGATATTATATTCGGTGACACTGATCTCTTGACTTCATGTGCAGATTTTGGTTAAGGAATCTTGGTTACATGTTTATGTTCCTTAGATTAGGTGACATGTTTTTGGTTTAACAACTTGTGCTACAGTGATTCACTTGATTATATGATTTTGGCATGATTAGTGTTCTATAGGTTGATATGTTGTGGCTTGATCAGTTTCCAACATCATGAAATTGTCAATGGGTTTTTATCATATTCAGAGTCATCTTACTCCATCCTCTTTCAGGTAATTATCTCTGGTTCTTGATGCTTGGGTTTATGTGATGCAGTTTATTTTCCATTTTTAAGAAAATCCTATCGGGTTTCCTTAATCAACTGATAATGGTTTATGGTATGTGGAATGGCATTGTGAACTTAGCATGATTTTAGCCTTTATTACTATTCACAAGGCTTTGGAAAGTATTTGACATTGGACACTATATGGCATTGGATATTAATAAGGTGGCAATCGACTTTGATATTATTTGATATCTTTTGGCATTGGAAATTATGTTTGGCACACTATGGGAGTGCATATTATATTGCATTCGGGTCTAATGATGGATAAATCATAAGGCTTAAAAGCTGACAAGAGGTAAGGTTTTAGTCATTATAATTGTCACATTGGAAGTGACTAAAATTGTGATTACTTGGGGACTTTAAGTCTTAAGCTTTCGACACTTTACATGAAATAATGCTAGGCATTATTATGTTGACCTTTCACACTCTTGGTCTTTGATTCGGGGGTAATGAGTATTTCAACAACTGGTCTTTGGTAAGGCCATGGACTTCAAAAGACATAATGAGTTTTTGATTTTCTATGATAGTCCTTTCAGACTTCAAATGTTATCAATCTTTGTAAAGGAATTCAGTTGATTATTTTTGGAAGTTTAGGTCAATCCATTGCTTCTCTTGTTCGAAGCGTTTGAAACCCTATTTTGGATGCCACCATGGAATCATGCTCTCAGCCGTTTCATTGCATTTACTGGCTTTCTGACCTTGGACAACGTATGGGGAATGTTAGAGGACCATTACAATGGTCGATTTATGTGTCTGCTTCCTGTTGTTGGGTGAAGGCCCGCGATTGGAAGGTGTCTTGGCCATTTCTCTCACTGGTGGTCTGGTAACTATGAACATGATAGTCACTTTCAGTCTTCATAGGTATTCATCTTTCTGTCTGCTTTGCAGATCTGTTACTTCTCAGGCAAGGCTAATATGAGATAAGTTGTCTATGCTAAAGGAAAGGTGGAAAATTAGTCTATTCCTTTCATGATTAGATCTAAAATTTTTTAATCTAAATCTTGACTACATTTTTATTTTGAAGGCTATCATGTCAATTGTATGGGTCATGGTTTATGGCTTATGGGTAATCATGGAATATCTTCTCATCTTCACACCTGGGGTCGTGGGTAACTACTCTTAGGGTGCATTCTTTATGAGGTTTTACTTGCTCAAAATAAAGCTTTCAGTTACTTCTTTTTGCAGTAGTTTTCAGTGGTTATTCTTTCTGCACTTATGCATGCCTTGATGCTGCTTGGTTAAAGCTCTTCCTATGCAGGTTGCTCGACTAGACAGGGTTAATTCACACTTCTATTTTTTGCATAGTGTTGTTCTATTCATGTCTGGAGAAAAGATTCTTCTCTAAAGGAACTTTGTTTTACTTGAAAATTTGCTCAACAGGAAAGTGGTAACAAAAAAAATCACCTCTGTTTTTGTTTTGAAAAAGCAAGATTCTGTTGTAACCGAAAATTGTGTGTAATGATGAATTCTATAAAAATATGAAAACAAAGAGATTAGGGCTTTAATAGAAAAGGAAAAAAAAAATTGAAAAATAAGGGTTATTATTTCTTGCTTCTTGTGAAAATTCTGAAAAATAGAGAGTTAACTATTTTTGAAAAAGATCATGGAAAATGTATGCAATAGTGTGTGAAAAATAGAGTGAGAACACATCACTGAAAATGTATTGATGATAATTTGTATTGAGATTGTGAAAGAAAAATTTATGAAAAATTTCCTCAAGCTCTCTTAAGGCTTGATAATGGGTGGAATTCTGAAGTGTCATTCTTGACATTTGAGAATTCTAAACATTGTCTGTCAAGAGGCACTTGACATAAATCAGGGAAACAAAGAGATCCTCTGTATCATTGTATGCTCTACTGAATAACAAAAAAGGGGTTGGTGCTCCTTGAGATTGGTGTCTCTAAAAAGAGGGGTTGGTGGTCCTTGAGGTGGTGCTCAGAAATCAGCCTATGAGGCATTATCAAAAATGATTATTGAAATGAAAACTTGAAAAAGGTAGTAGGTTAAAGAGTGGTTTTTCTACCCCAAGAGGGTTTTCCAATCAGCATATCTTGTATCTATTTGAGTATCTGTGGTTCAGTGCTTTAATGTTTTAAAATGCTATGTTTCACTATTCTCATTTCACTTTATGTGATTGCATTCAATACATGAATGAGTTTATCATTGATAAATGAGAGCATACATTTGGTTTATTTCAATTTCAATTAAATTTGATAAAAAGGTTAATAACACTGATTCACCGCCCCCCTCCCCCCCTCTCAGTGTCTTTTCACTCCAACAATACTTGTGTTTATGAGATCTCTACATATTCTTATAAATTTACATTAATAGTTTTAAAGGACTAGTTTTATTTATCTCTACTAATTCACCCCCCTCTTAGTAGATAATTGTGTTCCAACAATATCTTCAACTTATCTTCTCTATCTACCTTCTATCTCCAAACTCCCCACTTTGTTGAAATATCTATCTCCTATGGGAGAGTTGGGATAAGTTTGATGTTTATGCAAATTTTAGCATAAATTACATAGTTCTATCCTTTAAGTTTTCATCTACCATGATGAATGATCCCAACCGATTACCTGTCTCTTGTAAAGTTCCCAAATCATAATATTCTGAAGGTAGATTATATAATCTTATCCATATTAAGATTTATTCTATTGTCTTTCTTAAAGGATTGAAATTCAATTCCTAGTCTTTTATGAATAGCCTAGTCCCCCATCATATAAGGCCCTAGGTTAAATATTTACCTCTTTACCCTACCTTCAAGGTATTCTACTAGGTAAAATCCATTTGTTAAGGATTTCAAGTTAATTCTACAATCCCAATTTTTCAGCCTTTCCATTGCCGACCACTCCCCACCCCATTTCACAAAAAAGGCTATTTCTTTCCGTCTATCAATTGTTTCTTCTAATTTTGCATTTTCCAAGTGAAAGAATAAGTATTTACCAAGTGGGTTAAGATTTTTGGACTTATTGTTTGAACCATCTAAACTTCTTTCCACTTGACCTCCTTGTGGCTCCGTGGCAATATTCTAGTAATCCCTACTTTCTTGTATTCGATAATTGCCCCCCATTCTTCTTCACCTTAATTGGTACTATGCTTGGTTTCTTCTTCACCCCCATTGGCTTCTTAACCATGGTAGTTCCTTTGACACCCTATATCCTCCATTTCCGCGTCCTTGTTGCCTATGCCAACCATACCCATTCTTTTGTAAATTGAATTTTAATTCCTCCCCCACCTTGCCTCTGATCGGGTATTCAATGTTCCTTCACCTATTACCCCCCACAATTGTTCTACCTTTCTTCCTTTTCTTCGTCATTCTAGGGTGGCTGATCATTTTCCATTCTTTGTCTGCCCTCAATATCCAACACCTGCCATATCCACACCTCTTTCCCACAGCCAGGACTATAGTCTGGTTTATTGTAATCATCTCTTTGCCTCCCTTTCCTTTTTTGGATCGCCAATATTGGTCACTTCATCCATTTGCTAGCCTTGGCCAAGTCTCTAATCATAATTTCGCTCCTCCACCCCAATCTGTCTCTTTCCCCATGGGCGTTCCAGCAAGAAGCCTTGCCTACTCCAATTTTTCCCTTGGAGCTTCCCGCAATCATCCTCAGCACCCTTCTTGTAGTTAATTGGGATTGGATTAGCACCCCTGGCAAAAGGTGGCGGCCGCTGCTCCACATCATACCAAGGTTTCCCATTTCGAGCTTCGCACTTGCTTGTAACTCGTTGTCTTTGTTCTTCATGATCCCCCCACCGCCCCTTCTTCTGAGTATCTCACCATTCCTCGCTGGAGTCTCTTTGCCTGATATGCTCCATCGAGCATTCGTTCTCCTCTTTTTCCGCCCACCTGCCTGCTCCTACTTCTACTCTACTTGCCATTAATTTTTTTATAATGAGTCCCTCGTAAAAAAATCTTAATTTATTAATACAAACTTTAAATTTAACAATTGATTTTATAGTTAAAATATATATAAGATGAATATGTAGGAATTATAATTATATGATTATGTTTTTCTCAAGTTATAAGTCTAAATATTAGTATGCAATTCAATCAAACAATTAGATAAATTTAGATTCATTTAATGCTTTACTGTTTTAATATAATTTACTGTTTTAATATAATTTTGGAATATTGATTAATTTTATTTAGTCCTTAGTTTCTCAATTAGAATGAGTTGAAAATAAATTATTATAAATTTCCTTGTTAGCTTTAGTCTTAGAGATAAATATCTAGTTAATAATATGGAACTTATTCATGAATGTGCATCCTCTTCTTGAGGTCCTTTCTTTTGATTAATTAGATGCCTTCAAGGTTAGAAGTTATAGGAAGGGTTGTTATTAGAATAGATTGTACCTACAACTTCCTTATCCTACATGTGGTGCATACAAGATGGAATTTTAATCTTGATGTCATTGAATACACTTAGTAAGTTTTCCCTAGTTATATATCTTGCTTGAGTTCCAATTTTTTAAAAAAAAAGGGTTTAAGTTGTGATTAAGAAGGAGACAATTTTGGGCATGACATGTAAAACCAAGCAGAATGGACAATCTTTCACTTCATTCCTATAGAGATGGAGAAATCTTGCAAGTAAATATCCTTGCCATATACTAGAAAAAAAAATTGTTCAAA
The DNA here is from genome assembly GCA_007115665.2 of Sequoiadendron giganteum. Taxonomy (NCBI): domain Eukaryota; kingdom Viridiplantae; phylum Streptophyta; class Pinopsida; order Cupressales; family Cupressaceae; genus Sequoiadendron; species Sequoiadendron giganteum. The sequence continues at coordinate 377,088,499 of CM021110.1, forward strand.
TTTTCATACAAAACCTTAATTCATTGATGATTTTTCATCTCCAAGTCTAGTGCTCCAACACATTTGATGAAGTCATTAAGAAGGGTATCCCTATTAAGAAAGCTCTTATTGTGAAAAGACTTGTAAAAAATTTCAAAGAGACCAAAAAAAATCCAAACACACCAAATGATAAAACCAAATTTTGGTCATGGAATTAAAATATAACAAATGTTGATGTTGTAAATACAAAAAAATGGTAAACAAGGCTTAACCTATTATTAGTCTCAAAGAACCTTCCACATCGAAGACACAAACATCAAACAACAAACAATCACAAATTCATGAACGGAAAATGTAGTTTAGAACAACACACAATGTGGTACTCCAAGGACTAACAACAATTCAAGATGAAAATACATGCCCCTAGGGGAACCAATTGAATCATCTTTGAAAAATATTATACAATCCAACATTATTCAACTTCCAAAAATAAAACATTATGAACCAAGACCTTTTAAACCATCCTGGTGAAACTAAAACTTCTACGAATACCATAGGACCAAGGGGCATCAAATTTCAAAATGTTTAAAACTTGAGAACATCATCCGAGACCTCATAGATCGAGGAGATGTAGTGATTGATAATCCATTTGGATCCTCTAAAATTGATCATACTATATTTAAAGATCCTCTGCAAAACCATGGACAAGGGAAATCCTCCAATTTAGGGACTAATACCAAAGATAATTTCAACTACACCAATGTCACCTATGAGCATACAGGCAACCATATCCAACAAGCTAATAATAATGTCTCAACCATAACCATCAAGTGTAAGAATCTCGAGTGTGCAGTTACCACACGTAGGTCCAAAGTGACTCTGCAAGGGGCCACTTCCAAATCTCAAATGACAAACCAATATAACCTTTTGGATCACTTTGGAAAGACACCTGCCCAAATATCCATTATCGAGCTACTACTTATATCCCCTGCACATAAGGCTATCTTAGACAAAGCTCTATAATATTCCTCAGTTCTTACTAATCTAAATGTTGACCAATTTTAGGCCATGGTAGGATATCTTGCTACTACCAACTATATTACATTTATAGAGCATGACGTTCCTTCACACAAGCCTCATAATAATGATGCCCTCCATCTTGAAGTCTTTATACATAAACATAAAATCATACGAGTTTTGGTAGATGGCAGAGAAAGCCTAAATATCTATACTTTAAATTTGGTCACCACATTGGGATTCTTTGAGGGGTGAGTTAATGCATCAAAAAGGATTGTCATAAGAGCCTATGATGACATAGAACATCCTTCCAAGGGTGTTATCACCCTTCCCATCAGAGTTGGTCCAACAGTTGAAAATACATTATGTCAAGTCTTGGACTTGGAACTTCCATATAACTTCTCCATGGTCATCCATGGATTCATGCCATGAAGTTAATCCCCTCCACATAACATCAATGCTTAAAATTCCTTACAATGGAGTGGAAATCACCACGTTAGGTGACCTTGATCCTTTCCAATACTGCAATAATTTGAAAGGGGCTCTTGAATACTAAGTACCTATCAATAAAGAAGCTTCATCATCCAATTCATCCCACTAGATTGATCCTACATCACTATCCAAATCTTCCACTCCATCCATCTCTTTTCCCAAGAAAAAGGTCTAGGTTTAAGACAAAGGATGTGGTGAATACAACATTATGAACTCACTTTGCATTGGAAAGTTGCCTACTTCACCTAAATCTTATGGAAAACCATGTCCTATTCAAAAGGACCCTAAGGTCATCATTAAATATCAAATTCCCACTACCTTCACTAAGTGGGGTGAACTAGTTAAGGAATATATAAAAGAGGACATCTCTACCTAGTTTTATAAAGATGAAGAAGATGCAAAACCTATTTAGTTGCTAGTTGAACAATATGGTAAAGGATTCACTATCATGAAACAAAAAGGTTATGATGACCACATTGGACTAGGACTTAAAAAAAAAGGAATTATAGAACCTATTCAACCTAAAATCCTACCTAATAACAAAGGGCTTGGGTATCCACCATTGAAATTAGATGCTCCTAGTGCTAAGTTGCTTTTGGGTGAAAAAATTAAAGCTTCTGACGATGTCAAGACTTCTAGTGATGGAATTGAGTCTGACCCTAATGAGGAGAAATGAAGTCTAAACCCCTGTGAGAACAAACATACTAATGATCATACCTAGATTGAAACATTTTGGGACCCTAAAGATTCCTCATTCCTTACCTTAACTACCATATCTCTATTCTTTACAAATATTGATGATAACTTACCCTTAGTCTACCCACAACTTATATATTGGGATTGAGAAAGATTTTTGAGCTTGGATACCTTCAAAAATGATGAAGCTATTGTCAAGTTTATGGAACTTCAAGAGGGTATACCCCTAGGTGATCAAAAAGCTATATTTACCATATATATTAATACTACTACTTACTTTGGTGAGTCTACTCCACCTTCCAGTCACAAAAGTGAAAAAATAAAAAAGAATAGGTCTCTAGATGAAAACAAAAAGGAACCTTTAAGCCAAGAAAAAGTAAAAATAAAGGACATATCCAAGGGTGAAAACATCCTTGAGGCACCAAAGGATGGAAGGTTGGATATACTCCCCACCAGTCAAGGGAAATCTCCTCTTTTGATAGAGAAATTAGAGGAGGTTAATATCAATACAACTGAAAATCCAAGGATCATACACTTTGCAACTTTCCTAATAGAAATGTAGAGAGAATATTTCATCATATTCTTCTTAGAAAGACAATTCAATTTTTCTTGGTCTTATGCTAACATGCCTAGGCTAGATCTTGAACTAGTCCTTCATCACTTACCTCTCCATTTGGGTCTAAAGCCTATTAAAAAAAGCTAAGAAAAATACATCCTTAGATCGCTTTATTGGTCAAAGCTAAGCTGAAAAAGTTGTTAGATGTTGGCTTCATCAGACCCATAGACTATGTTGAATGGATATCAAATTTGGTACTAGTTACCAAACCAGATGGGAGAATCTGAATATGTACTGACTTTAGATATTTGAACAAAGCATACCCTAAGGATGATTTCCCCTTACCAAATACTGATTCTAGAGTGGATCTTACAACTAAATATGAGATGTTGACTCTAATGGATGGATTTTTTGGTTATAATCAAATAAAAATTGCTTCTAAGGATCAACATAAAACAACTTTCACATGTTCAAGGATGCCAAAGTGACTTATTAAAGAGCTATGACCACAATCTTCCACAACATGATATATACTCTTATGGAGGATTATGTTGATGAATTTTTAGGGAAATATTTTATAAGATAAGTCCATCTTTCTATGCATGAAAATATATTTGCCAAATTGGAGAAATACAAAGTTAGATTGAATCCTAAAAAGTGTGTCTTTGGAGTCACTTAAATGGAAAAATCCTTAGATATATTGTCTCCCTCAAAGGTATTGAAGTCAATCCTACAAAGGTGAAAGCTATCATAGTTATGCCTTCACCATCTAATCTATCTCAGCTGTGTAGTCTATAAGGGAAGCTATAGTACATTCACAGATTCATTGCACAATTTATAGCTAAATTTCACCCATTTCCACATTTGCTTCACAAGGGAATTCAATTCAAATGGACTAATCAGTTTCAACAATATTTTCAACAACTTAAGGATTATTTTTTATCACCACCAGTATTAAAGCCACATATTAATGAAAAACCATTGATTATATGCATATCAACTACAACATCAAAATTAGGAGGTCTCCTTGCACAACACAAAAAAGAAGTAAAATAGAGAGCTATATATTATATTAGTCATGCACTAGTAGGGTATGAACTTAATTACACACCTATTGAGTGTGCATCTCTTGTTGTATTTTCTTCACAAAATTTCTAACACTACATGCTAAGTCATCAAACCAAGCTTATCAAAAAAAGAAATACCCTAAAATATTTGCTCAACAAAGTGGCTCTTACTAGTATATTGAAAAAATGGGTGATGATTCTAAGTAAATTTGACATTGAATATGTTGATTAGAAATAAATAGAAGGAAAAGTGATAGAAGATCAACTAGTAGATGCTCCTACTATAACAGATCATCCTCTTGTATTAGATTTTCTCGACAAAGCAGTCTTACAATAATGATATCTATAAAATGGAAATTGTATTTTGATGGGTCCTATACCCAATATGGTTCTAGAGCTAGAATTATTTTTATTGAACCTCAAGGGGATTGTATCCCTAAGTATTATAAAATATACTTTCCATGTACAAACAACATTGCATAATATGAGTCTCTGGTTATAAGACTTAGGAATGCTATCAAATGGAAGATCAAAAACATTCACATCTATAGTGATTCTCAGTTGGTTGTTTGAAAAATTAATGATGACTATGAGACAAAGGATGAGAAACTAATGCTCTACAAGAGGATGGTCAACACCTTTAAACAATACTTTGAGGACATCATGTTTGAGAAAATCCCTAGAATACAAAATAAAGAAACTGAGGCCATGGATACAATTAGATCTCTACCTGACATGTGTTATAATATACATCAGTGTGAGTTCTTTATGGAATAACTTTTGATTCTGGCTTTCAGTGTGAAAGAAAATATGCATCCACCCAAGATAATCTCCATAACCCAAATAGATAAATCTATACAAATGAATATTTAGAATCCATATACAAAAGAATAAACAAAATACCATAAAATATGACACAAGATATACCCTAGGAAAACCCTCAAGTGGAAAAAACCCAACCTCTAAAATCATCCATCACTCATGTATTATTCAATAATAAACATTACAATTCATCTTCAGAGTCAACCTTCGAAACCTTAAGTCCTCTACAAGCACTCCATGTGAACAAGTATGCAACCAAACATCCCATGGCATGCTTAAAACCTCACAAATACTAATAAGAGATGCTCTCAACCCCTTAGGAAAATATCCAAGCCAACAAGCCAACCTTCCAACCTTAGACAACTACCCATGTGTTTGCTTTTATAGAAACAAGCTCACTCAAAACCACCAAGTGGTATTACATAAAAACATGTGAGTAATACCATGAGCTTACAAAACCATTAAACCCTCATTTAATATTGGTAGTAAGTTTTCCCAATATTAAATATTATTTCCATGTGCAACCCCACATTAAATATTTAATCCAATACTACATCCAACACATAAAGTGGCCCCAAGAATGCTAGAACCATGTGATGCACACATCCTAGATTACCTAGGTGCACCACAATAATAAATAAATAAATATTACATTACAAAATTATGTAAGGTGTACAACACACCTTTTCCTAACACGATATTCCCAAGTCCGATCTCATGTGTGTAATTGTTGGTCCTAACTCACTCTAGTACTATAATGTCAAAAAATGCATCTTATATAATTTCACATTCCATAAACCTCCCTTTAGATAAATTAAATTTGATAATCCAATGTCCATTTTTATCCCATCTTAATTTAATCCTTATCTTGTTCATTCCTAGACGTTAAGGAAAATTTATGTCTCAGATGAATGCGTGCCACATAGACGTCTGCATGCCACATGAACATTCCAAATAGATTCATGACTATAGTATCCATTGAGACATTACATTCCCATCTACAAGAAAATTCCTCTGCTAGCTCATATGCACATTAGGACAACCCTTGCATGCATATACTTTCATAAAACAACTCATTTTGACCTCTTATTCATTCAATCTTTCACTATCTTCTACTCTCAATCAATATTTCTCACATTCTCAAGCTCTTTCAATCTCTATTGTACTTTCTCCTCCATCTCTATTGCATTCTTGCTCTCTATGTTGAAGCTTTGGCACTATTGGCATATCATTCTCAAGATTGGAGATTGCAACTTCTTCCTTTCGACATTCACACTTACTAAAGGAGGGTAATTGTAGTTTTTTTATTGCATTATCTATTTATCTTTTTAGCATATTATTCTATCACTCCCATCTTTCTTTATATCGTTTATTTTTCTATCTTGATCATATTTGGCTATTCGTGGAGGTGGAAAGACCAATGTGGGGTTTGACTAAGGCAAGCCCCTAAATAATCCCAACAATTTCTTCTGTCTTATGTGTGTAGGTAGTGAAGATTTATCATTGATGGAGGTTTCATTCTTGGACCTCTTATGAGTATTCTTTCTCTTTTCTCTTGTTTTTACCATCTCCTTTTTATTTAACTTAGTTAACCTTAATTTTTGTCATTTCTTGTTATTTTTGTGTATCTTGAGAGTTTAGTTATCAAAACTGTCAGTAGGTTCTTAGTCATTTTCTATCATAAACTCCATTTTCGGTCCATACAAAGTGCTAGTGCACCATAGGGATGTCCTTGTGCTACATTTTTGTCCTTGGTCGAGAGCTTTCTAGTTTGTCTAGAGAACCTATGTGGTCTATTATTTCTATTTATAAAACTCTCCCATTTTAATTCTACAAAAAACATAAATAACAAAATTAATTTCATTATCCTGTCTCTTGAGAATTGATATTTGAGGTAGTTGAGGAGCATTTTCCCCTTTGGACCTCATTGTATTGAGGGCATCGAATATCCTCCTCTAGATTTTGGTGAACCCAACATGAACTCATATTTACTCTAGTCTTTGTTAAAAATTTCTTTTGTCTTGTTTAGAAGTTTGTTGGATAGAGTGTTGTGATATTTATATGAGTTTCATGACCTGGTATACAACTTCTAGACATGTAGTAAGAAGAAGCATTCGACACTCAGACATGGGTTCAAGAAATTAGTTCATTCGAACCCGTCAAGGTCTTGATTTTGAACAATTCACCATGGGTTTGTCACCTGGCTATACACCTCCTTTTATTTCTATTCATGTAGATGTTTAAACAAGTTCTAAACCTAGCACTCCATATGGATATTATTCTCTTATAAACCATTAATCTTCTCTTAGGTCCCCCTTTAAGTAGCTTCAATATTTGGAGGAAAGACTTAAAGAATTTTAAGAATTTCTAAACAAAGATAACTTATATATTCAAGCTGCTTTTGTCATCTATGGTCTGAGAAATCTACTAATCTAGTCTTGAATTTCTATGTGGAATAGCTAATATAGTAGAAAACCATGTCCCCTCATACATGACATTCTTCAGCCACACTTAGGATACCCAATCAAAGATCACTAGAACATAGTTGAATCTTCTGATACTAGAGGTATCTGTGTATATGGTGGATACTAATCCATCTATACCTTCCCCCACTTTTGCTAATAACACAAACATTGTGTCCCTTTTTAATCTTGGAG
>CM021110.1:377095884-377199680 GCA_007115665.2 Sequoiadendron giganteum
CATTCTCCCTATGGTGAATGGGTCCTAGTAGAATTCTCTGGGGGTTATGAGTCATAAATTGTAGCTTATGAACTGTGAAAATATGTTGCCTTTGAAACCCTAATAGAGACTCAATCGCCCTATGGTGAATGGGTTCTAGTATGCCCTTCTAGAAAACTCTGAATCTGAATTTGAAGTTCCAGACTTGCAATTTCTTCCTATAACTTGAAATCCCCACTTTCGGATTTGGATATACCAATAATCTGCAAAACAAATTTTGATAGTTGTTGGTGGATAAGGGTTTGCCTCGGTCAAACCCCAAATTTGGTAATTAAACCTTGATGATAAATAGAAATATGATACATGAAATGTGTGTGCAATCCTAACCTTAAGTGTCTCTAAGATTAAGATCTCTAATGATGCAAATAAACCCTACTCAAGTGTGTTAGAGTAGGATCCTAGAATGAAACATGTACAATGCAAAAGACCTACTTTAGGAGATCCCAAATCCCCTTAATAAGCCATAAATTTGATTATACCTCACTTTAGGATGAAAATATAATGATTATAGAAGATAGAAACACTTAGGAAACAAGTCATTAGGCTTGGTTGAAACTCATACCAGTGTTTCTACCAAAACCTATAATTCATCATGATTCTCCATAGGCATCTATCATCACTTCTTTAATAATGCTTGATCTTTGACAACAAAATGAGCTTGAAGACCTTTAAAAGCACTATAATGCTACTCCAAGACTTCACTCTTGCTTGCTCCTTGAATGCGAATGATTTCTTAGATTCTTCTCTCTTGAAATTTTTTTCTCTAGATCTAGTTGAAACATAATGAAATAACATTATATTTATACAAAACTTAAGATGAATTACCAAAATTAAAATATCACAAGCTGACATCAAATCTTGGATTTGAAATCATTAGTCTCACCAAAAACATATCCAAAATAGGGGTCCTAAGTCCAAGTGAGGACCCATTCACCATAGGGAAAATGGGTCCTAGCTCACTTAACTAGGACACACTTCGGGAAATGTGAATTAATGTTATGTGAAAATAGGGTCCTAGGACCTAGTGAGGACCCATTCACCATGTGGAAAAGGGGTCCTAGGTCACTAACCTAGGACACACCTTCTAAAATTAAGTGTTTTCTAATAGAATTTATGAATTTCAAGTTTTATCCCTCAAAATTTGCAATTAATTAGGTTTGTATTTGAATTAAAGGGGCCAATTAAGGAAAATTAACCTCAATTAATTAATAAAGCCTTAGATTAGTGTGAAAGTGTAAAGATACACTTTACAACACCCTAAATAAAGAATAATTAAGTCCATTTAGTTTAAAAGGGCCCAAAACTTAATGTGAATGTGTAAAGCAGATTACAACACTAAATCAAGGCAACATTAGGTTCATTTTAATATTAATCATTCCCAAATTAAATGTGAAAAAGGGATAATTTTTTTGACACTATAGTAAGTTGAGAAAAATAAATGAAACCCTTGATACAAATCAAACCATGTATAGATCAATGATAGGTAGCTTTCTATACCTAATTGCATCAAGAACTAATATCATGCAAGCAGTGTGCATAGTTGCAAGATTCCAAGATGCCCCTAAAGAGTCACATATCAATGCAGTGAAAATAATTTGTAGATATATCAAGAGTACGATTGACTATGACCTATGGTATCCTAAAGGTGAAAATTTCACTTTTACAACATATATAGATTTTGATTGGGTAGGAAGTATGGATGATAGAAGAAGCACTAGTGGTGGTGCATTTTTTTCTTGGAAACAAACTTTTTTGATGGCTGAGCAAAAAGCAAGAATCATTACTCTTTCTATAGAAAACGCAAAGTATGTTGCAACAATGGCATGTTGCACTCAAGTATTATGGATGAAGCAAACACTTAAAGATATCAAGGTATAATATAAATCACCCATCTCTATTCTTTGTGACAATTCAAGTGATATTAACATATCAAAGAATCTAATGATGCATTCCAGAACTAAGAATATATTAATCAAGTATCACTTTTTAAGAGAAAAGGTTGCAAATCAAGAGGTCATAATGGAATATGTGCCAAATCAGTATCAAGTTGCAGACATATTTACCAAACCTCTTCCTAAAGAGAAATTTGATTATTTGAGATAGAAATTGGGAGCAGTTTCTCCCACATTACATCACTAGATACTAGTGATAGGACATGAGTCCAAGGGGAGGATCACAAAAGATTTTTTCATCCCTGGAAGACTAGAGAAAAGAAAGTCAGGTATGAATGGTTTTACAAATTTCTAACAACTTGATGGTTTTAGATTCTTGGACACATTCCTTTTCTTGGAATGTATGTCAAAGGGGAAGAGAACAATTGGTATCAGTAGAAGCATGATGTCAAAAAATGTCCCTTTTCCATTGATTTCAAAGGGGGAGAGAGTTTGTCAAATGCTATATGCATAAGTTTTCTAAAATGACTCTATAGAGAGAGTCAACAAAAGGGGAGAAAAATTCATAAATGCTATATGTGTGTCCCTTTATGGAGAAAAGATGTAAATGAAGAGATGATCAATCAACAGATAATGAGAATACACTAAGAAGAATGCTTAAAAAAAAGAATAATCAGAGCATTTATTTTTCCATCAATCACAAAGGGGCAGATTGTTGGCAATAGGAGATGCCACGATAGGAGATAAAAGGATATTTTTATATGATTGTTATTGATGTCAAAAGGGCATCAAAAGGCAATTATTAATGTCTAAGGATGCCATTAATATTAGAGGATCAATCACAAGTAGAATTGTGAAGATTGATGAAGAGAAAAGTATCTTTCGGCATGTTGCAATATTGCATGGAAAGTTACAAATTTGTCATAAAAAAGATGTCATGCTTTTATAGAGACTATTTTTAGAGGTTTGTAGAGAAAAATATAGCAATTTTGTTATGGGTTTTTTGAGTATATTCCTAATATATGGTTTGCAAGTTCAGATGATAAAAATTGAGCTCAAAAATAAATTATTTATATTCTCTAGTCTAACTAGGGTTTAGCAAAAAAAACCTAAGGGTTTTCAGTCATAGCGCTTTATATTTTATATTCTTCATTTGACTACTGATAAAGGGTTTTCAGTCACTTAAGTTACGACTTAAGCCTTCAATATCGTAATACAACTAGCCCCTCATCCTAGTAATTACCATTTCAGTAGAATGTTAAAGATATTAATATTTCCTATGTCTAATGCTTACTACTTTATCCTTGCTTGATCAATGACACTAATCAAAGATCAGATGGTTTTTCACTCATCCGCAAGACCAGTGGTAGGCCTGATCCCTATTGATTGCGGAAGCACAAAATATTTCTACATGTTTTGTGGGATAGAGCTCAAGACATTTTTTGAAGATCGACAGTCAACACAAGAGATGGTAAAGATCAATGGTTGTTAGGGCATCACTATTTTGATCCACTCTGACAAGGATAAAATTGTGATGATGCAAAATGATGACACATTTTGAAGATGATTGCAATGCAAAGACACTATGCACATCACATCTTCATTTTTCAAGCAAAAAGAGAGAATGCACTAATGGACAAAATGATGACAGGTGGTAATCATTCATTGCATCACATAGATCATATGCATCACGTATTTCATTTTGTAAGTACAAAGTGAAAATCTGCTAAGAAAGTAGTGTGCAATAAAGATCAATGACACAAATTCAAAAATAATTTGATCGAATGGTCATGTTTTAAAGTTGAATAATATCAACGAAGACCATTAGATCATGGTGCAAAATTAGAGATCTATGATTAGTATTTGAAGATTTGATCCTGTCAATGGTTAGATGGTGGAACTTGCAATCAAGTGATGGAAATCGACATAGAAGATAGAATTTAATTTTCCACGATAGCTCAAAGCTGAATTTTAATTGGTTGAATAACGTCATGAAGATTCACGTAGTTATAAGATCAAAAATCAATTCAATTACGTGGTATGGTCATTTATTATGCATCAGACCATACATATCAAATCTAGGGTTTGATACAAAGAAGACATACGGTGATACATTGCATATAAAAAGAAAAACTACCATTAAGAAAAATAAATGTGCACAATAAGAGAGTACATAGCTCATGAATAAGGGGTGTACAAAACTCAAGAAATTTTTTAACATATCTAAGATAACAATGAAAGACCTAGATCAAATGTAGATATACATCTATGATACACATTTAGAGAAGCATAAGAGAAGAGAGGGATGCTGATAAGAGATTAGTAGCAAAGAAAGGAATTTCTCCCATAGTAGTAGAGAACAAAGGATATTGTAAACAATAGAGAAGAGAAGAAGAAGAAAATGAACAATTACATATTAGACTTGTAACATAGAATTGGATTCATTTGAATCATTTGTAATAAGGAGTTTTTTGCTCCTTATATCTAATTGGTTGATTCCATTAGAAAGCTGAGTTGGTGCTCAGTTAGGGAGTAGGTGCTTCCTTAGAGCTGTTGCTCTTAAATCAATGGATTAGTGTCTCCTTAGGGTTGGTACCCTTAAACATTATAACTAGTGAGGTTTTTATTGTGAGGCTAGATAAGGACAATAGATCCTAGCAGTTATTCTCACTGTGTTTTTTCCCATATTGGGTTTTCCATGTATATTTGGTGTAATGTGTACTTGTTGAATCTCTCTTGTGCTAATTTGTCCTTGATGACAATATGTGTTACAGTTTGGCATCTTGGTGGTTGTTTACTCTGTTGATCTGCCTCGTTTCTGTTTGTCATATTTACTTCATTGATGATATTATATTTGGTGGCACTGATTTCTTGACTTCATGTGCAGATATCGATTAAGGAATCTTGGTTACATGTTTATGTTCCTTAGATCAGGTGACATGTTTCTAGTTTAACAACTTGTGCTACAGTGATTCTCTTGATTATATGATTTTGGAATGATCAATGTTCTACAGGTTGATATGTTGTGGCTTGATAAGTTTCTAGCATCATGAAATTGTCAATGGTTTTTGATCATATTCAGAGTCATCTTACTCCATCCTCTTTCAGGTAGTTATCTCTGGTTCTTGATGCTTGGGTTTATGTGATGCAGTTTGTTTTTCAATTTTAAGAAAACCCTATTGGGTTTCCTTAATCAACTGATAATGGTTTATGGTATGTGGAATGGCATTGTGAACTTAGCATAAATTTAGCCTTTATTACTCTTCACAAGGCTTTGGAAAGTATTTGACATTGGACACTATATGGCATTGGATATTAATAAGGTGGAAATCGACTTTGATATTATTTGATATCTTTTGGCATTGGAAATTATGTTCATCACACTATGGGAGTGCATATTATATTGCATTCGGGTCTAATGATGGATAAATAGTAAGGCTTAAAAGCTGATAGCAGGTAAGGTTTTAGTCATTATAATTGTCACATTGGAAGTGACTAAACTTGTGATTAATTGGGGACTTTAAGTCTTAAGCTTTCGACACTTTACATGAAATAATGATAGGAATTATTATTTCGACCTTTCACATGCTTGGTCTTTGATTCGGGGGTAATGAGTTTGTCAAAAATTGGTCTTTGGTAAGGCCACAGACTTCAAAAGAAATAATGAGTTTTTGATTTTCTATGACAGTCCTTTCGGACTTCAAATGTTATCAATCTTTGTAAAGGAATTTGGTTGATTATTTTTGGAAGTTTAGGTCAATCCATTGCTTCTCTTGTTCGAAGGGTTTGGAACCCTATTTTGGTCGTCACCATGGAATCATGCACTCAGCCGTTTCATTGCATTTACTGGCTTTCTGACCTTGGAAAGTGTATGGGGAATGTTAGAGGACCATTACAATGGTTGATTTATGTGTTTGCTTCCTATCATTCGGTGAAGGCCCACAATTGGAAGGTGTCTTGGCCGTTTCTCTCACTACTGGTCTGGTAACTATGAACATGACAATCACTTTCAGTCTTCACAGGTATTCATATTTCTATCTGCTTTGCAGATCTGTTACTTCTCAGGCAAGGCTAATATAAGATAAGTTGTCTATGCTAAAGGAAATGTGGAAAATTAGTCTATTCCTTTCATGATTAGATCTGAAATGTTTTACTCTAAATCTTGACTGCATTTTTCTTTTGAAGGCTGTCATGTCAGTTGTAAGGGTCATGGTTTATGTCTTGTGGGTAATCATGGAATATCTTCTCATCTTCACACCTGGGGTCGTGGGTAACTGATCTTAGGGTGCATTCTTTATGAGGTTTCACTTGCTCAAAATAAAGCTTTCAGTTACTTCTTTTTGTAGTAGTTTTCAGTGGTTATTCTTTTTGTAGTTATGCATGCCTTGATGCTTCTTGGTTAAAGCTCTGCCTGTGCAGGCTGCTCGACTAGACAGGGTTCAGTCACACTTCTATTTTTTGCAGACTATTGTTCTATTCATGTCTAGAGAAAAGATTCTTCTCTAAAGGAACTCTATTTTACCTGAAAAGTTGCTCAACAGGAAAGTGGTAACAAAAAATATCACCTCTATTTTTGTTTTAAAAAAGCAAGATTCTGCTGTAACCAAAAATTATGTGTAATGATGAATTCTGTAAAAAGATGAAAATAGAGAGATTAGGGCTTTAATAGAAAAGGAAAAAAAAAAGTGAAAAATAAGGGTTATTATTTCTTGTTTGTTGTGAAAATTATAAAAAATAGAGAGTTAACTGTTTTTGAAAAAGATGATGGAAAATGTATGCAACAGTGTGTGAAAAACAGAGTGAGAACACATCACTGTAAATGTATTGATGAGAAGTTGTATTGAGATTGTGAAAAAACACTTTATGAAAAATTTCCTCAAGCTGTTTTAAGGCTTGATAATGGGTTGAATTCTGAAGTGTCATTCTTGACATTTGAGAATTTCTAAACATTGTCTGTCAAGAGGAACTTGACAGAAATCAAGGAAACAGAGAGATCCTCTGTATCATTGTATGTTCTATTGAAAAACAAAAAAGGGGTTGGTGCTCCTTGAGATTGGTGTCTCTAAAAAGAGGGGTTGGTGCTCCTTGAGTTGATGCTCAGAAATCAGCCTATGAGGCATTGTCAAAAATGATTATTGAAATGAAAGCCTGAAAAAGGCAGTAGGTTAAGGAGTGGTTTTTCTACCCCAAGAAGGTTTTCCACTCGACATATCTTGTGTCTATTTGAGTATCTATGGTTCATTTGATTCAGTGATTTAATGCTTTAACATGCTATGTTTCACTATTCTCATTTCATTTTATGTGATTGCATTCAATACATGAATGAGTTTATCATTGATAAATGAGAGCATACATTTGGTTTATTTCAGTTTCAATTAAATTTGATAAAAAGGTTAATAGCAATAATTCACCCCCCCCTCTCAGTGTCTTTTCACTCCAACAATTGGTATCAGAGCCTAGGGTCCTCTGATAGGTCTTTACAACCTAGGATTGATTCTGGCCTTAGAGTCTATTCAAAATGTCTCAAGCTCATGAAGGCACATCCATGACTAAAGCTCCATTATTTGATGGAATTGATTATGTATTCTGGAAAATCAGAATGGAGACTTATCTAACTTCTATTGACCTCAATGTCTGGAGCATAGTATTGACTAGGTACACTGTACCAACTACTCTGTCTACTACTTCTGATGAAAAGAAAAGATATGAAACCAATGCAAGAGAAAAACATGCTCTTCTGTGTGCACTGACTAAAGATGTCCTTATAAAAGTCATGCATTGCAACTCTGCTAGGGAGATCTGGATTAAACTTGAAACTATCTATCAAGGAAATGAAAAGGTAAAATAGTCTAAAGTACTCACTCTAAAACACCAGTTTGAAGATATAAAAATGAGGGACGATGAAAAAGTAGCTGACTAATTTTTGAGAGTTGATGAAATTGTCAATGCCATGAAGGGTCTAGGAGAAGAAGTTAAGGAATTTGATGTTGTAACTAAGGTCATCAGAACCTTACCAACACAATTTGAAGCAAAGGTCTCTACTCTAGAAGAGAAGAAACACTTTGCCCAACTTACCCTTGATAGCCTACAAGGCACTCTGACTACCTATGAAATGAGGATTAGTAAAAACAATACCTTTGCCAAAGAAACCACTTTTAATGTTGAAAGAAAAGAAAAGGATGAGCTCACTGAATCCAAATTTTTTAATTCCAACGAATCCCACTTTGTGAGGAAACTCAAAAAGGGTTTTGGAAAGTATAAGGGAAAAATTTCCTTCAAATGCTTTAACTGCGGCAAAATAGGCCACTTTGTTGCAAAGTGCCCCTATGGTGACACAAGTAGTGATAAGGAAAAATCTGAAAAACTGGCCAAGAAAAAGGCCTATAGACCCAAACAAAAATTCAATTTCAAAAAGAAGAAAAGTTTGTTCAGCAAAAATGGAACATACTCTGAATCTGAAGATTCTTTAGATGAAGAGGATGAAAATCTATTCATGGCTGAAGTCATTCAGCAAGATGAAACTAACAACAATGATGCTAAAGATGGTGAAGTGGATTTTGAAGGTGAACTGAAATGTGCTCTAAAAGAGCTAAGAAAACTTAAAAAACAAATGTGTGCTCAGGAACAAAATTCTTCTCAAGATCTTGAACAAGAGCAACTCATAAATCTTGAGATAGTCTCATTAAAAACTCAACTTGAAGAATCCAAGAGAGTTGAAGGCTGTCTTCGTATTGGCATAAGCTTTAAAGATCAAGAAATTCAAAAACTTGAACATGAGATTGTTGATCTCAGGAAGACCATTGAGAAATATGAGAGCACTCTTAAATTGAATGACATGCTCAGTAAACAAAAAATGAACAAGGACAAAACAAGTATTGGATTTGTGAAAGGTGAATGTTCAAATGATAGTGCAAAGGATAATGTTGTTACTGGAAACAAAAGTGCTGAACCCAAACATCCTAATTCTGATAAGAATCATGTTTATCCTTTTAGGAGCAACATAATGACATACAATTCCAATCCTTTCTTTTATGGGTATTGTTACTTCTGCAAAAAATTTGGTCACAAGGTGAACTCTTGCAGATTTATAAATCCTAGAACTCCTAGATTTGGTTATAGGTAGAATCATGGTTTAGCAAGACAGATTAGACATTTCACATGCAAGTCCATGGGTCATTCTACTAAGCAATGCAATGCTAATCAACAAAATAAATAACAAAAAACTATAAAGGTCTGGAAACCCAAAGCTGTCAACAACATAGAAGAGACTATATTAGTTCAAACTACCTTCCACTCCTAGAAAAAGGACTTATGGGTCCTGGACAGTGGTTGTTCAAACCACATGACAGGTGACAAAGAAAAAATTACTAATCTAGAAGATTATGTAGGTGGCTATGTGAAGTTTGGAGACAACTCTGGAATTCAAATCAAAGGTAGAGGTTCTCTTTTTCTGAATGAAGACACTCCTATTTACAATGTGTATTATGTAGAAGGATTAAAACATAACCTTTTGAGTGTTAGTCAAATCTGTGACAGTGGCTATCAAGTCCAGTTCACTTCAGAGGGGTGTGAAATTAAAAATAAGTTTGGAAAAGCTATTGCTGCTGGAAGAAGGACTAAGGGAAATGTCTACAATTTACTTGACACTTCTGGAAATTAAAAAAATCAAGGTATGTTCTTAATGAGTCATGTTGAAGAAAGTTGGTTGTGGCATAAGAGACTAGGTTACATTAATTTTGACAATATGGTTAGAATAAGTAAGAATCAAAATGTAAGAGGGATGCCTGTTTTGAGAAAACCCGAAAATGCGGTTAGTAAAGATGTCTCAAAGGAAAGCTCAAAGAAAGGTAAGCTTTAAATCTAAAGAAGATTCTTCTACTAGACCTCTGCAAATTGTTCATATTGACTTATGTGGTCCTACAAGGACTAGATCTATCAATGGTGAGAAATATTTCATGTTATTTGTTGATGACTACTCTCGTATGGTATGGGTTACTTTTCTCAAGCATAAATCTGAAGCTTTTGAACGTTTTAAAGTTTTTAGAAAAATGGTAGAAAGAGAGTCAGATTTAAAATTGAAATGTCTAAGATCCGACAAAGGTGGTGAATTCACCTCACAAGAATTCATAGACCAATATGACAAACATGACATAAAAAGACAATATGCTACTACCAGAACACCCCAACAGAATGGGGTTGTTGAGAGAAAAAATAGGACTGCAAAAGAGATGGCAAGGACTATGCTGAATGAAACAAATCTGCCAAACATGTACTGGAAAGAAGCTGTTCATACAATTGTCTATATTTTGAATAGAGTCTAGATCAGAGTGAAATCCAATTTCACTCCATATGAACTGTGGTATGGTAAATCTGCCTCAATTAAATATTTCAGAATATTTGGCTGCAAATGTTTTATCAAGAGAGACGATGATAACTTAGGCAGTTTTCAATTTAAGTCTAATGAAGGTATCTTTTTAGGATACTCTACTCACATCAAAGCCTATAAATGCTTTAATAATAGGTTGAACAAGATTATTGAATCTGTCAATGTCAAATTTGATGAAAATATGCTTTTAGATGTTGAACCTATTCAGGATGATGAGGAAGAAGAATTTGAACTTGATATAAATTCAGAAGGCTTTGAAACTGCAAAGCCTGAAACAAAATCAGCAAGTCCTAAACTAGCTGAAGAAAAATATGAAGATGATAAAACCAGCTCTGAAAAATGTGTAACTCAAACCCCTTGAAAATCTCTTGCTAGAAACCATCCTAAAGATCTGATTATAGGAGATAAATCTGCAGGAGTTCAAACAAGGAAAAGAATAGTTAACTATGATGAAAAATCTCACATAGATGAGCTTACTGCTTTTTGTTTAATCACTCAGTTTGAGCCAATTTTTTTTGATGAAGCTCTAACTAATGAATGCTGGCTTAATGCAATGCAGGATGAAATTGATGAAATTGAAAAAAATCAGACTTGGGAGCTAGTCCCAAGACCAGATGACAAAAATGTCATAGGAGGTAAGTGGATTTTTAGAAACAAACATGATTAAAATAGCCATGTTGTTCGCAACAAGGCTAGATATGTCTGCAAAGGATATGCTCAACAAGAAGGTATTGACTTTGGTGAAACCTTTGCACCAGTAGCTAGACTTGAATCAATTAGAATTTTCTTGGCCTACTCTATTTTCAAAAACTTTAATGTATATCAAATGGATGTAAAAACTGCCTTTCTGAATGGGTGTTTGGATGAAGAAGTTTACATAGAACAACCTGAAGGGTTTACTTGTAAAATCAAACCCAATCATGTCTACAGGCTGAAAAAGGCTCTATATGGCCTAAAACAAGTTCCTAGAGCTTGGTACTCTAGATTGGATAGTCACTTACTGTCAAAAGGTTTCATTAGAGGAGGAGTAGATAGCAATCTTTATGTTAAAATTGAAGGTTCTGATATTCTAGTTGTTGAAATTTATGTTGATGATACTATCTTTGGCTGGAACAATATTGCTTTGAGTCAAAAATTCTCATAGATTATGGAATCAAAGTTTGAAATGTCCATGTTGGGAGAACTGTCCTTCTTCTTAGGTCTTCAAATTTCTCAACTTGAATCTGGAATCTTTCTCTCTCAAACAAAATATGCAAGAGAAATGTTAAAGAAATTTCAAATGGATGAATGTCATCCAGTTAGCACCCCAATGGCTATCAACTGTAAACTCAGCAAGGTTGATGATTCTCCTACTATCAACCCAACTGACTATAGGTCAATGATAGAAAGCCTATTATATCTAACAGCCTCAAGACCTGACATAATGCAAGCTGTTTGCATGGTTGCTTGATTTCAGTCATCTCCTAAGGAATCTCACATTAATGTTGTTAGAAGGATTCTTAAATATGTTCAAGGCACTATTGATTATGGACTTTGGTATCCCAGAAGCAATAATTTTTCATTAGTGGCATATACTGATTCTGACTCGGCTGGTTGTCTGGATGATAGGAAAAGCACTAGTGGTGCTGCTTTCTTTCTTGGTGATCGATTAATGGCTTGGCACAACAAAAAACAAGAATCTGTTTCACTCTCTACTATTGAAGCATAATATATTGCTGCCACTTCTTGCTGTACTTAGGTAATCTGGATGTCACAAACATTATCTAACATGGGTATTGAAATCCCTAAACCTGTTTCTATTCTGTGTGATAATACCAGTGCAATCAATATCTCAAAAAATCCTGTTATGCACTCTTGCACTAAACACAACTATTAAATTTCATTTTCTTCATGAAAAGGTGCTGGCTAATGAGGTTTATGTGCAATATGTTCCTACACAAGCACAGGTTGCTGATATTTATACAAAACCGTTGGCTAAAGATGTTTTTGAAAGACTTAGGTCTAGATTGGGAGTTGTCTCTCAATCTCTATTATCTTAAACAGTCTATCTTGGTGATAGGGGGAGCTGGTTAGCTCTTCCTGCAGCTCATACCTTGCCGCTCAAATGTTACATCTGTAGCTTCATGGAAATTCACTGTTGATTCTGGTTTATCTTTGTTGGCTTCCCTTTATCCTTGTGACAACAAGGGGGAGAATTATGAGCATTCGGTTCTGGTAATTTATTTTGGCTTGGTGGCTTAGTTTTTTCCATCAAAGACAAAGGGGGAGTTTTTTGAATCTCTCTTGTGCTAATTTTTCCTTGATGACAACATGTGTTACAATCTGGCATCTTGGTGGTTGTTTACTCTGTTGATCTGCCTCATTTCTATTTGGCATACTCACTTCATTGATGATATTATATTCGGTGACACTGATCTCTTGACTTCATGTGCAGATTTTGGTTAAGGAATCTTGGTTACATGTTTATGTTCCTTAGATTAGGTGACATGTTTTTGGTTTAACAACTTGTGCTACAGTGATTCACTTGATTATATGATTTTGGCATGATTAGTGTTCTATAGGTTGATATGTTGTGGCTTGATCAGTTTCCAACATCATGAAATTGTCAATGGGTTTTTATCATATTCAGAGTCATCTTACTCCATCCTCTTTCAGGTAATTATCTCTGGTTCTTGATGCTTGGGTTTATGTGATGCAGTTTATTTTCCATTTTTAAGAAAATCCTATCGGGTTTCCTTAATCAACTGATAATGGTTTATGGTATGTGGAATGGCATTGTGAACTTAGCATGATTTTAGCCTTTATTACTATTCACAAGGCTTTGGAAAGTATTTGACATTGGACACTATATGGCATTGGATATTAATAAGGTGGCAATCGACTTTGATATTATTTGATATCTTTTGGCATTGGAAATTATGTTTGGCACACTATGGGAGTGCATATTATATTGCATTCGGGTCTAATGATGGATAAATCATAAGGCTTAAAAGCTGACAAGAGGTAAGGTTTTAGTCATTATAATTGTCACATTGGAAGTGACTAAAATTGTGATTACTTGGGGACTTTAAGTCTTAAGCTTTCGACACTTTACATGAAATAATGCTAGGCATTATTATGTTGACCTTTCACACTCTTGGTCTTTGATTCGGGGGTAATGAGTATTTCAACAACTGGTCTTTGGTAAGGCCATGGACTTCAAAAGACATAATGAGTTTTTGATTTTCTATGATAGTCCTTTCAGACTTCAAATGTTATCAATCTTTGTAAAGGAATTCAGTTGATTATTTTTGGAAGTTTAGGTCAATCCATTGCTTCTCTTGTTCGAAGCGTTTGAAACCCTATTTTGGATGCCACCATGGAATCATGCTCTCAGCCGTTTCATTGCATTTACTGGCTTTCTGACCTTGGACAACGTATGGGGAATGTTAGAGGACCATTACAATGGTCGATTTATGTGTCTGCTTCCTGTTGTTGGGTGAAGGCCCGCGATTGGAAGGTGTCTTGGCCATTTCTCTCACTGGTGGTCTGGTAACTATGAACATGATAGTCACTTTCAGTCTTCATAGGTATTCATCTTTCTGTCTGCTTTGCAGATCTGTTACTTCTCAGGCAAGGCTAATATGAGATAAGTTGTCTATGCTAAAGGAAAGGTGGAAAATTAGTCTATTCCTTTCATGATTAGATCTAAAATTTTTTAATCTAAATCTTGACTACATTTTTATTTTGAAGGCTATCATGTCAATTGTATGGGTCATGGTTTATGGCTTATGGGTAATCATGGAATATCTTCTCATCTTCACACCTGGGGTCGTGGGTAACTACTCTTAGGGTGCATTCTTTATGAGGTTTTACTTGCTCAAAATAAAGCTTTCAGTTACTTCTTTTTGCAGTAGTTTTCAGTGGTTATTCTTTCTGCACTTATGCATGCCTTGATGCTGCTTGGTTAAAGCTCTTCCTATGCAGGTTGCTCGACTAGACAGGGTTAATTCACACTTCTATTTTTTGCATAGTGTTGTTCTATTCATGTCTGGAGAAAAGATTCTTCTCTAAAGGAACTTTGTTTTACTTGAAAATTTGCTCAACAGGAAAGTGGTAACAAAAAAAATCACCTCTGTTTTTGTTTTGAAAAAGCAAGATTCTGTTGTAACCGAAAATTGTGTGTAATGATGAATTCTATAAAAATATGAAAACAAAGAGATTAGGGCTTTAATAGAAAAGGAAAAAAAAAATTGAAAAATAAGGGTTATTATTTCTTGCTTCTTGTGAAAATTCTGAAAAATAGAGAGTTAACTATTTTTGAAAAAGATCATGGAAAATGTATGCAATAGTGTGTGAAAAATAGAGTGAGAACACATCACTGAAAATGTATTGATGATAATTTGTATTGAGATTGTGAAAGAAAAATTTATGAAAAATTTCCTCAAGCTCTCTTAAGGCTTGATAATGGGTGGAATTCTGAAGTGTCATTCTTGACATTTGAGAATTCTAAACATTGTCTGTCAAGAGGCACTTGACATAAATCAGGGAAACAAAGAGATCCTCTGTATCATTGTATGCTCTACTGAATAACAAAAAAGGGGTTGGTGCTCCTTGAGATTGGTGTCTCTAAAAAGAGGGGTTGGTGGTCCTTGAGGTGGTGCTCAGAAATCAGCCTATGAGGCATTATCAAAAATGATTATTGAAATGAAAACTTGAAAAAGGTAGTAGGTTAAAGAGTGGTTTTTCTACCCCAAGAGGGTTTTCCAATCAGCATATCTTGTATCTATTTGAGTATCTGTGGTTCAGTGCTTTAATGTTTTAAAATGCTATGTTTCACTATTCTCATTTCACTTTATGTGATTGCATTCAATACATGAATGAGTTTATCATTGATAAATGAGAGCATACATTTGGTTTATTTCAATTTCAATTAAATTTGATAAAAAGGTTAATAACACTGATTCACCGCCCCCCTCCCCCCCTCTCAGTGTCTTTTCACTCCAACAATACTTGTGTTTATGAGATCTCTACATATTCTTATAAATTTACATTAATAGTTTTAAAGGACTAGTTTTATTTATCTCTACTAATTCACCCCCCTCTTAGTAGATAATTGTGTTCCAACAATATCTTCAACTTATCTTCTCTATCTACCTTCTATCTCCAAACTCCCCACTTTGTTGAAATATCTATCTCCTATGGGAGAGTTGGGATAAGTTTGATGTTTATGCAAATTTTAGCATAAATTACATAGTTCTATCCTTTAAGTTTTCATCTACCATGATGAATGATCCCAACCGATTACCTGTCTCTTGTAAAGTTCCCAAATCATAATATTCTGAAGGTAGATTATATAATCTTATCCATATTAAGATTTATTCTATTGTCTTTCTTAAAGGATTGAAATTCAATTCCTAGTCTTTTATGAATAGCCTAGTCCCCCATCATATAAGGCCCTAGGTTAAATATTTACCTCTTTACCCTACCTTCAAGGTATTCTACTAGGTAAAATCCATTTGTTAAGGATTTCAAGTTAATTCTACAATCCCAATTTTTCAGCCTTTCCATTGCCGACCACTCCCCACCCCATTTCACAAAAAAGGCTATTTCTTTCCGTCTATCAATTGTTTCTTCTAATTTTGCATTTTCCAAGTGAAAGAATAAGTATTTACCAAGTGGGTTAAGATTTTTGGACTTATTGTTTGAACCATCTAAACTTCTTTCCACTTGACCTCCTTGTGGCTCCGTGGCAATATTCTAGTAATCCCTACTTTCTTGTATTCGATAATTGCCCCCCATTCTTCTTCACCTTAATTGGTACTATGCTTGGTTTCTTCTTCACCCCCATTGGCTTCTTAACCATGGTAGTTCCTTTGACACCCTATATCCTCCATTTCCGCGTCCTTGTTGCCTATGCCAACCATACCCATTCTTTTGTAAATTGAATTTTAATTCCTCCCCCACCTTGCCTCTGATCGGGTATTCAATGTTCCTTCACCTATTACCCCCCACAATTGTTCTACCTTTCTTCCTTTTCTTCGTCATTCTAGGGTGGCTGATCATTTTCCATTCTTTGTCTGCCCTCAATATCCAACACCTGCCATATCCACACCTCTTTCCCACAGCCAGGACTATAGTCTGGTTTATTGTAATCATCTCTTTGCCTCCCTTTCCTTTTTTGGATCGCCAATATTGGTCACTTCATCCATTTGCTAGCCTTGGCCAAGTCTCTAATCATAATTTCGCTCCTCCACCCCAATCTGTCTCTTTCCCCATGGGCGTTCCAGCAAGAAGCCTTGCCTACTCCAATTTTTCCCTTGGAGCTTCCCGCAATCATCCTCAGCACCCTTCTTGTAGTTAATTGGGATTGGATTAGCACCCCTGGCAAAAGGTGGCGGCCGCTGCTCCACATCATACCAAGGTTTCCCATTTCGAGCTTCGCACTTGCTTGTAACTCGTTGTCTTTGTTCTTCATGATCCCCCCACCGCCCCTTCTTCTGAGTATCTCACCATTCCTCGCTGGAGTCTCTTTGCCTGATATGCTCCATCGAGCATTCGTTCTCCTCTTTTTCCGCCCACCTGCCTGCTCCTACTTCTACTCTACTTGCCATTAATTTTTTTATAATGAGTCCCTCGTAAAAAAATCTTAATTTATTAATACAAACTTTAAATTTAACAATTGATTTTATAGTTAAAATATATATAAGATGAATATGTAGGAATTATAATTATATGATTATGTTTTTCTCAAGTTATAAGTCTAAATATTAGTATGCAATTCAATCAAACAATTAGATAAATTTAGATTCATTTAATGCTTTACTGTTTTAATATAATTTACTGTTTTAATATAATTTTGGAATATTGATTAATTTTATTTAGTCCTTAGTTTCTCAATTAGAATGAGTTGAAAATAAATTATTATAAATTTCCTTGTTAGCTTTAGTCTTAGAGATAAATATCTAGTTAATAATATGGAACTTATTCATGAATGTGCATCCTCTTCTTGAGGTCCTTTCTTTTGATTAATTAGATGCCTTCAAGGTTAGAAGTTATAGGAAGGGTTGTTATTAGAATAGATTGTACCTACAACTTCCTTATCCTACATGTGGTGCATACAAGATGGAATTTTAATCTTGATGTCATTGAATACACTTAGTAAGTTTTCCCTAGTTATATATCTTGCTTGAGTTCCAATTTTTTAAAAAAAAAGGGTTTAAGTTGTGATTAAGAAGGAGACAATTTTGGGCATGACATGTAAAACCAAGCAGAATGGACAATCTTTCACTTCATTCCTATAGAGATGGAGAAATCTTGCAAGTAAATATCCTTGCCATATACTAGAAAAAAAAATTGTTCAAATTTTCATACAAAACCTTAATTCATTGATGATTTTTCATCTCCAAGTCTAGTGCTCCAACACATTTGATGAAGTCATTAAGAAGGGTATCCCTATTAAGAAAGCTCTTATTGTGAAAAGACTTGTAAAAAATTTCAAAGAGACCAAAAAAAATCCAAACACACCAAATGATAAAACCAAATTTTGGTCATGGAATTAAAATATAACAAATGTTGATGTTGTAAATACAAAAAAATGGTAAACAAGGCTTAACCTATTATTAGTCTCAAAGAACCTTCCACATCGAAGACACAAACATCAAACAACAAACAATCACAAATTCATGAACGGAAAATGTAGTTTAGAACAACACACAATGTGGTACTCCAAGGACTAACAACAATTCAAGATGAAAATACATGCCCCTAGGGGAACCAATTGAATCATCTTTGAAAAATATTATACAATCCAACATTATTCAACTTCCAAAAATAAAACATTATGAACCAAGACCTTTTAAACCATCCTGGTGAAACTAAAACTTCTACGAATACCATAGGACCAAGGGGCATCAAATTTCAAAATGTTTAAAACTTGAGAACATCATCCGAGACCTCATAGATCGAGGAGATGTAGTGATTGATAATCCATTTGGATCCTCTAAAATTGATCATACTATATTTAAAGATCCTCTGCAAAACCATGGACAAGGGAAATCCTCCAATTTAGGGACTAATACCAAAGATAATTTCAACTACACCAATGTCACCTATGAGCATACAGGCAACCATATCCAACAAGCTAATAATAATGTCTCAACCATAACCATCAAGTGTAAGAATCTCGAGTGTGCAGTTACCACACGTAGGTCCAAAGTGACTCTGCAAGGGGCCACTTCCAAATCTCAAATGACAAACCAATATAACCTTTTGGATCACTTTGGAAAGACACCTGCCCAAATATCCATTATCGAGCTACTACTTATATCCCCTGCACATAAGGCTATCTTAGACAAAGCTCTATAATATTCCTCAGTTCTTACTAATCTAAATGTTGACCAATTTTAGGCCATGGTAGGATATCTTGCTACTACCAACTATATTACATTTATAGAGCATGACGTTCCTTCACACAAGCCTCATAATAATGATGCCCTCCATCTTGAAGTCTTTATACATAAACATAAAATCATACGAGTTTTGGTAGATGGCAGAGAAAGCCTAAATATCTATACTTTAAATTTGGTCACCACATTGGGATTCTTTGAGGGGTGAGTTAATGCATCAAAAAGGATTGTCATAAGAGCCTATGATGACATAGAACATCCTTCCAAGGGTGTTATCACCCTTCCCATCAGAGTTGGTCCAACAGTTGAAAATACATTATGTCAAGTCTTGGACTTGGAACTTCCATATAACTTCTCCATGGTCATCCATGGATTCATGCCATGAAGTTAATCCCCTCCACATAACATCAATGCTTAAAATTCCTTACAATGGAGTGGAAATCACCACGTTAGGTGACCTTGATCCTTTCCAATACTGCAATAATTTGAAAGGGGCTCTTGAATACTAAGTACCTATCAATAAAGAAGCTTCATCATCCAATTCATCCCACTAGATTGATCCTACATCACTATCCAAATCTTCCACTCCATCCATCTCTTTTCCCAAGAAAAAGGTCTAGGTTTAAGACAAAGGATGTGGTGAATACAACATTATGAACTCACTTTGCATTGGAAAGTTGCCTACTTCACCTAAATCTTATGGAAAACCATGTCCTATTCAAAAGGACCCTAAGGTCATCATTAAATATCAAATTCCCACTACCTTCACTAAGTGGGGTGAACTAGTTAAGGAATATATAAAAGAGGACATCTCTACCTAGTTTTATAAAGATGAAGAAGATGCAAAACCTATTTAGTTGCTAGTTGAACAATATGGTAAAGGATTCACTATCATGAAACAAAAAGGTTATGATGACCACATTGGACTAGGACTTAAAAAAAAAGGAATTATAGAACCTATTCAACCTAAAATCCTACCTAATAACAAAGGGCTTGGGTATCCACCATTGAAATTAGATGCTCCTAGTGCTAAGTTGCTTTTGGGTGAAAAAATTAAAGCTTCTGACGATGTCAAGACTTCTAGTGATGGAATTGAGTCTGACCCTAATGAGGAGAAATGAAGTCTAAACCCCTGTGAGAACAAACATACTAATGATCATACCTAGATTGAAACATTTTGGGACCCTAAAGATTCCTCATTCCTTACCTTAACTACCATATCTCTATTCTTTACAAATATTGATGATAACTTACCCTTAGTCTACCCACAACTTATATATTGGGATTGAGAAAGATTTTTGAGCTTGGATACCTTCAAAAATGATGAAGCTATTGTCAAGTTTATGGAACTTCAAGAGGGTATACCCCTAGGTGATCAAAAAGCTATATTTACCATATATATTAATACTACTACTTACTTTGGTGAGTCTACTCCACCTTCCAGTCACAAAAGTGAAAAAATAAAAAAGAATAGGTCTCTAGATGAAAACAAAAAGGAACCTTTAAGCCAAGAAAAAGTAAAAATAAAGGACATATCCAAGGGTGAAAACATCCTTGAGGCACCAAAGGATGGAAGGTTGGATATACTCCCCACCAGTCAAGGGAAATCTCCTCTTTTGATAGAGAAATTAGAGGAGGTTAATATCAATACAACTGAAAATCCAAGGATCATACACTTTGCAACTTTCCTAATAGAAATGTAGAGAGAATATTTCATCATATTCTTCTTAGAAAGACAATTCAATTTTTCTTGGTCTTATGCTAACATGCCTAGGCTAGATCTTGAACTAGTCCTTCATCACTTACCTCTCCATTTGGGTCTAAAGCCTATTAAAAAAAGCTAAGAAAAATACATCCTTAGATCGCTTTATTGGTCAAAGCTAAGCTGAAAAAGTTGTTAGATGTTGGCTTCATCAGACCCATAGACTATGTTGAATGGATATCAAATTTGGTACTAGTTACCAAACCAGATGGGAGAATCTGAATATGTACTGACTTTAGATATTTGAACAAAGCATACCCTAAGGATGATTTCCCCTTACCAAATACTGATTCTAGAGTGGATCTTACAACTAAATATGAGATGTTGACTCTAATGGATGGATTTTTTGGTTATAATCAAATAAAAATTGCTTCTAAGGATCAACATAAAACAACTTTCACATGTTCAAGGATGCCAAAGTGACTTATTAAAGAGCTATGACCACAATCTTCCACAACATGATATATACTCTTATGGAGGATTATGTTGATGAATTTTTAGGGAAATATTTTATAAGATAAGTCCATCTTTCTATGCATGAAAATATATTTGCCAAATTGGAGAAATACAAAGTTAGATTGAATCCTAAAAAGTGTGTCTTTGGAGTCACTTAAATGGAAAAATCCTTAGATATATTGTCTCCCTCAAAGGTATTGAAGTCAATCCTACAAAGGTGAAAGCTATCATAGTTATGCCTTCACCATCTAATCTATCTCAGCTGTGTAGTCTATAAGGGAAGCTATAGTACATTCACAGATTCATTGCACAATTTATAGCTAAATTTCACCCATTTCCACATTTGCTTCACAAGGGAATTCAATTCAAATGGACTAATCAGTTTCAACAATATTTTCAACAACTTAAGGATTATTTTTTATCACCACCAGTATTAAAGCCACATATTAATGAAAAACCATTGATTATATGCATATCAACTACAACATCAAAATTAGGAGGTCTCCTTGCACAACACAAAAAAGAAGTAAAATAGAGAGCTATATATTATATTAGTCATGCACTAGTAGGGTATGAACTTAATTACACACCTATTGAGTGTGCATCTCTTGTTGTATTTTCTTCACAAAATTTCTAACACTACATGCTAAGTCATCAAACCAAGCTTATCAAAAAAAGAAATACCCTAAAATATTTGCTCAACAAAGTGGCTCTTACTAGTATATTGAAAAAATGGGTGATGATTCTAAGTAAATTTGACATTGAATATGTTGATTAGAAATAAATAGAAGGAAAAGTGATAGAAGATCAACTAGTAGATGCTCCTACTATAACAGATCATCCTCTTGTATTAGATTTTCTCGACAAAGCAGTCTTACAATAATGATATCTATAAAATGGAAATTGTATTTTGATGGGTCCTATACCCAATATGGTTCTAGAGCTAGAATTATTTTTATTGAACCTCAAGGGGATTGTATCCCTAAGTATTATAAAATATACTTTCCATGTACAAACAACATTGCATAATATGAGTCTCTGGTTATAAGACTTAGGAATGCTATCAAATGGAAGATCAAAAACATTCACATCTATAGTGATTCTCAGTTGGTTGTTTGAAAAATTAATGATGACTATGAGACAAAGGATGAGAAACTAATGCTCTACAAGAGGATGGTCAACACCTTTAAACAATACTTTGAGGACATCATGTTTGAGAAAATCCCTAGAATACAAAATAAAGAAACTGAGGCCATGGATACAATTAGATCTCTACCTGACATGTGTTATAATATACATCAGTGTGAGTTCTTTATGGAATAACTTTTGATTCTGGCTTTCAGTGTGAAAGAAAATATGCATCCACCCAAGATAATCTCCATAACCCAAATAGATAAATCTATACAAATGAATATTTAGAATCCATATACAAAAGAATAAACAAAATACCATAAAATATGACACAAGATATACCCTAGGAAAACCCTCAAGTGGAAAAAACCCAACCTCTAAAATCATCCATCACTCATGTATTATTCAATAATAAACATTACAATTCATCTTCAGAGTCAACCTTCGAAACCTTAAGTCCTCTACAAGCACTCCATGTGAACAAGTATGCAACCAAACATCCCATGGCATGCTTAAAACCTCACAAATACTAATAAGAGATGCTCTCAACCCCTTAGGAAAATATCCAAGCCAACAAGCCAACCTTCCAACCTTAGACAACTACCCATGTGTTTGCTTTTATAGAAACAAGCTCACTCAAAACCACCAAGTGGTATTACATAAAAACATGTGAGTAATACCATGAGCTTACAAAACCATTAAACCCTCATTTAATATTGGTAGTAAGTTTTCCCAATATTAAATATTATTTCCATGTGCAACCCCACATTAAATATTTAATCCAATACTACATCCAACACATAAAGTGGCCCCAAGAATGCTAGAACCATGTGATGCACACATCCTAGATTACCTAGGTGCACCACAATAATAAATAAATAAATATTACATTACAAAATTATGTAAGGTGTACAACACACCTTTTCCTAACACGATATTCCCAAGTCCGATCTCATGTGTGTAATTGTTGGTCCTAACTCACTCTAGTACTATAATGTCAAAAAATGCATCTTATATAATTTCACATTCCATAAACCTCCCTTTAGATAAATTAAATTTGATAATCCAATGTCCATTTTTATCCCATCTTAATTTAATCCTTATCTTGTTCATTCCTAGACGTTAAGGAAAATTTATGTCTCAGATGAATGCGTGCCACATAGACGTCTGCATGCCACATGAACATTCCAAATAGATTCATGACTATAGTATCCATTGAGACATTACATTCCCATCTACAAGAAAATTCCTCTGCTAGCTCATATGCACATTAGGACAACCCTTGCATGCATATACTTTCATAAAACAACTCATTTTGACCTCTTATTCATTCAATCTTTCACTATCTTCTACTCTCAATCAATATTTCTCACATTCTCAAGCTCTTTCAATCTCTATTGTACTTTCTCCTCCATCTCTATTGCATTCTTGCTCTCTATGTTGAAGCTTTGGCACTATTGGCATATCATTCTCAAGATTGGAGATTGCAACTTCTTCCTTTCGACATTCACACTTACTAAAGGAGGGTAATTGTAGTTTTTTTATTGCATTATCTATTTATCTTTTTAGCATATTATTCTATCACTCCCATCTTTCTTTATATCGTTTATTTTTCTATCTTGATCATATTTGGCTATTCGTGGAGGTGGAAAGACCAATGTGGGGTTTGACTAAGGCAAGCCCCTAAATAATCCCAACAATTTCTTCTGTCTTATGTGTGTAGGTAGTGAAGATTTATCATTGATGGAGGTTTCATTCTTGGACCTCTTATGAGTATTCTTTCTCTTTTCTCTTGTTTTTACCATCTCCTTTTTATTTAACTTAGTTAACCTTAATTTTTGTCATTTCTTGTTATTTTTGTGTATCTTGAGAGTTTAGTTATCAAAACTGTCAGTAGGTTCTTAGTCATTTTCTATCATAAACTCCATTTTCGGTCCATACAAAGTGCTAGTGCACCATAGGGATGTCCTTGTGCTACATTTTTGTCCTTGGTCGAGAGCTTTCTAGTTTGTCTAGAGAACCTATGTGGTCTATTATTTCTATTTATAAAACTCTCCCATTTTAATTCTACAAAAAACATAAATAACAAAATTAATTTCATTATCCTGTCTCTTGAGAATTGATATTTGAGGTAGTTGAGGAGCATTTTCCCCTTTGGACCTCATTGTATTGAGGGCATCGAATATCCTCCTCTAGATTTTGGTGAACCCAACATGAACTCATATTTACTCTAGTCTTTGTTAAAAATTTCTTTTGTCTTGTTTAGAAGTTTGTTGGATAGAGTGTTGTGATATTTATATGAGTTTCATGACCTGGTATACAACTTCTAGACATGTAGTAAGAAGAAGCATTCGACACTCAGACATGGGTTCAAGAAATTAGTTCATTCGAACCCGTCAAGGTCTTGATTTTGAACAATTCACCATGGGTTTGTCACCTGGCTATACACCTCCTTTTATTTCTATTCATGTAGATGTTTAAACAAGTTCTAAACCTAGCACTCCATATGGATATTATTCTCTTATAAACCATTAATCTTCTCTTAGGTCCCCCTTTAAGTAGCTTCAATATTTGGAGGAAAGACTTAAAGAATTTTAAGAATTTCTAAACAAAGATAACTTATATATTCAAGCTGCTTTTGTCATCTATGGTCTGAGAAATCTACTAATCTAGTCTTGAATTTCTATGTGGAATAGCTAATATAGTAGAAAACCATGTCCCCTCATACATGACATTCTTCAGCCACACTTAGGATACCCAATCAAAGATCACTAGAACATAGTTGAATCTTCTGATACTAGAGGTATCTGTGTATATGGTGGATACTAATCCATCTATACCTTCCCCCACTTTTGCTAATAACACAAAAATTGTGTCCCTTTTTAATCTTGGAGTCAATGTGAATCATGTTCCTTTAGGGTATGATATTCTTGAATCCACATCCTGAACCTCTACTACTATGAGTAATCAATCCCCACCTCCACCATCAAATCCTGTCTTAAATACCTTAATCAAAAATATGGGTTGGATATAATCATAACTAGCCAACTTAACTAGTTCACTACTTCTCATTCAACCTTGTGACCCTATTAATGCAACAATACCTTGGCCCTAAATATTTTATATTTCCCCATTGCCCAAGGGGTGAAAATTCCAAAATTTGATAAGTATAATGATAGGAGTGATTTGCAGACTCACGTCTCATCATTCACTACCATGTGTAGCAACTTCCCCTATCAAGATTCCTTGCTAGCCAAACTATTTCCATGGTCTTTTAAGGAAATTGTGCTGGAATAGTTTTTCTCCCTTCCTAACAATTTTATCTTTACATTTGAGCAATTAGTTAATCAATTCTTACAACAATTCCAAGCTAACATCGGGATGATGTTCACCTTTACTGATATCATCCATTGTAAGTAGGTGGCTCACGAGAAGGTGACTGATTTTATTGCTCGCTACCAATATTTGTTTTCTCAGATCTCTTAAGCCCTACCCAATTCCAATATCTAATGTGTGTTCATGGGGAATCTACAATTGACATTGAGAGAAAAATTTCTCTTAATGAAATATCCCTCTTTTTCCCATCAATGTACATTTCTTAGAGACTACCAACAAACAATGACATAGTATGCGGGTTCCTCCTCATCCTTCAATATTGATATTCAAATATCCATGTCTATTTCTAGAGTCCAAAAAGAATAAGGAAATAGCGAATGTGGTTTCCCTTCCTACTAAAAAGAACATCGTAGGACATAACATTTTTTTTATGAAATTATCTAAATATTATGCCAGTTCTTAAAAATCTATTAAAATATGGCTTAGATCACTACTTGATGAAAAACCATATCCTAGTTGGTATGATGTACAAAAGTTTTACCAATATTGAATTGAGTCCTAGACCATGATGTGTGCATCTTTGACATGTAGTCCAAGACCACATAGATAGTGGTGCCATCCCACTTGATGATAGAAAGTAAAGATCAAAAAAATATGTAGCCAAGGTCAATAACCAACTACAAATTTATAAAGATCCTTTTCCATCTCATTTTTCCAATCTAATCGCATATACTCCTACTTCTTTTGAACCTAGTCATTATGAGTATGCGAGCATGGTCTCATTCACTCCTATTCCTCCTATGAATCATGTGGATAAGATTCTTGATATAATTTTTACACCACACAATTTTCTCAAAAAAGATCTTTTTTCTCTATACATCCCTGTTTAGGTCAATGACAACATTGTAACCGGTGTTATGGTTGACCCTACCAGCAGGGTAAATGTTATCAGAGAGGAGACCCTCTTCATTAACAACTTGCACAAGGAGAAATATGAGGAATCAAATGAAATGATACATACTCATGACGACCTTTCTATACCACCCATTGGTTCTATTTCCTTGTTGGTCTTGGTTGGACCCAAATCCATTGATGTTTCTTTGGTCATGATTCCTGAATCTAACCTATTTAGAGTAATAATAGGCATTTCATGGCTAGTAATCATGAATGCGATCACATTAGTGATGCAAAAATTCTTGAAGTTACCTCATAATGGTCGAATGCATATTGTCCATGACACATGATACAAACCCCTTGTGTCGCAAGGGGGATTTTTATTAGACCATTTTTTTCCTACTCCTATTAGACCTTTACCACCTTGTGGAGACTTGTTTTTACAAGGATTATTTTAGGTATAAGAATAGAGATTCATCCCCTACTGATATATTTCCCCTTCATCTCATGTCATTTCCATAATGGCATCTATGCGTAATAACACGCTTCTTCCTTTGTGTATTTTTCTTTAAAAGTGTGTCACCAAAAAGTGTAGCCTTTGACACTTTTCACTCATTTGGACCCTTGCCTATGGATTTTGGACCTTTTTCAACCTCTTTTTACCTCTTTCCAAGCCTTGTGCAAAAATGTTGTAAGGTGTTGTAAAACATTTTCACACTTTCCTAGGCTTGTCATCACTAAATCAACCCTTTCTTATGGAATAATGACCCCTTGATGCACATACGTGCCTTACCTTAGTGTGTTTCATGAGACAATCCCAACAAACAATAATAATCACACTTTAATCCCCAACAATCAATAAAAAATGCCCAAGTGGATCACCACCTTGGGTGACCTAGTCCCATGTGGTATAAAATTCAAATTTAACTTAATTTTCTTTTGGGATTTTGTCTCTAAAACACCAAGGTTGACCTATGTTGTGTTATTTTTGAGAAAATTAGGGTACAACTTGTATAAATAAGGGCTTTTCTCATCTTTTTCACCCTAATTCCATTCATTCTAAACCCTAACTAGTTCATTCACCCACCTCCCATCCACTATTCTTCTCAAACAAGCTAGGGTTTTTGCATAATGTCATCAAGACATTCCCAAGGAAGCATCTAAGGGCTTTAATCCTCCACAACCTGGGACTCAACTATCATAAGTAAGGTGTTCAATTTTTTTCATGTCATTACTTTTATTTTAATTTTTTTGTTTCAGATTACTAACAAGGCAAAACTCCCAACTCTCAAATAACTGGTGACATTCTTTCTCTCATTTAGGTTTGTGAGATGAGGGTCCAGCTTGGAGATAAATTGGAAAATGGACAAATATTGTTAAAGAAACCTCCCTGCTGTATTTAGGGGAAAATCCATTTAAAGTCACTTAGGTCTCCAGGTGTCCAGAGTTCACAACCTAGTACCTAGAGGTGCATGCAGCACTGAGGTCTCCAGACCTCCACTTTCTGGGATTTCTCCTAAGACAGGGTGGACTATAGGCCACGAAGAAGGAATTAGGTCCTAATATGCATGTTTTGTGAGTTTCAAAAAGACTTGGATACCATTTTAACAAAATTGGCCTCCAAATACTTCTTTCCAGATCTAGGACTTCTTAATGTATGTGAAGTGTCCCAAACAGCTCTAAACCTTAGGATTCAGAGGATTTAGCTTCTCAAGAATTTTTTCTTAGGTAATACACTTTCTACTTCCCATCTTTCTATATTCCATGTTCATTCCTATTTATTTGAATAATAAGTTTTATATCTCAATGTGTTCTCCAACACTTTCATATTCTAATTAGTTTCTAGCATTAATAAATCATCTTACTTTTAGTTTGTTTCATCGAGACATCATAGTTAGACACATTCAATCACACCTATTCACAACCCCCAATCCTTTTGAATGCAACTTATGCATTTTGGCCTACTACTTTCTCCTTTTAGGTGAAAAACCCTAAAAGCGTAAGAAAGTATTAAGGTGCCAAAATATTCATTACATTTTGGTGAACCCTACTTTCCTACCCCCTTCTTGTCTGATTTGGAGTTCTTTATCATCCTAGGTTTGCATTGCATTGCATTTTGCATTGTTTACATTGCATTCTAGGGATTAAATTTTGCATTAGT
This sequence comes from Sequoiadendron giganteum, assembly GCA_007115665.2. Classification (NCBI taxonomy): domain Eukaryota; kingdom Viridiplantae; phylum Streptophyta; class Pinopsida; order Cupressales; family Cupressaceae; genus Sequoiadendron; species Sequoiadendron giganteum. The sequence continues at coordinate 377,124,329 of CM021110.1, forward strand.
GAAAAGTGCATATAGGTTGCATTTTTGCATCTTCGAACATTAGTCATCTATGGTATTTTGCATTTTCATGTTAGATCTGCATCACCCAGTACAGAAACCACCTGCATCAATCCAAAACATCTCAAAAATCTCAAAAAAATCACCAGGAGGACTAAGTTGCCACTCTGGGCGACCTAGTCCCTTTAGACATCTAAAACTGCCCTTTACAGTGCTGAAAACCCTATTTTTAGGCTTCTGTTTTGTGCCATTACCTATTTGTATCACTGGGTTGTGTTTCTGTAGCATGCATTTCATTAACTCTTGCATAAATTAGCTCATTTCAAGCATTGTACATTTCCAATTTTGCAATTACAACATGTCATTTTCAGATCATTGCATAATATAATCAGTCATTTTCCATCTTTGCAATCTAAAACTTGCATTGCATTGTATGCCTTTACATTTCATTTTAAGTTTACATATATTTTTTTACATTTTAAATAGCATTCATGGTATTTTTGGATAGCCTTAAAGGTTATTTTCATTTGCTGCATTAGTTCCTAGATCATTTAAATCAAAAAATGAAGAAAACACTATAACAACATCACATGCACCCACTTACAACCTTCTTAAGCCCTTTAGTAGTAATGACTTGGAAATGTTAGATTAAGCCCTTGATGACCTCATCTCTCCTAGCTCATCCACTAAAGCTTTGACCCAAGAGGATGCAAGCATCAATAATCATGATAGTCATAATTGTTCTTCTCTTGATATCTCTCCCATTGGTTATGAAGGTATCTTGGTGACAAAAGAAACAATCATTGAAGATAATGATGGTCTTGCTTGTCTTCCTCCTCCCTCTTCCCCTTTGTAAAACCCTAAAAAACAAAATGATGCCATCCTAAACACATTTCTAAACATTTCATTACCTAGTCTCCCTCACCATAACCACCAACCTTTTCCATCTCCTAATACCCCTCCTCGATGAAAAGAGGGTAGGTTGGTGTTAGAATATACCTTTCCCAGGAGTCATGAGACTCTTGACCCTCCCTTTCCTAATGCTTCCACCGTTTGGGATAATCTATTTGATAACCATGGTGATCCTTCTCTTGATACCTCCCCTAATTATGGCAAAGCATGTGATGAACCTCTTCCAAGCTCTCCTACTACGGTAGATAGTATTGAACAAGAGAATGAGACCTTTGATAATCAAATAGAACCCTCACCTCATCCTCCCACCCTTATTAATCCCATCATTGATCTTTCCCCTACTTGTGATGAAGTCATTTTAGAAGAACCAATCCTTGAATGCCAAGAACATGTGTCTTGTAGTTCTCCTAAAAACTCTCCTCCTAGGGACCATCTCATGATGAAAGACAAGGATGAAATTGACTCTCCTTCCCAAGGGGATGTTAATATTATTCAACCTCAAGTAATCCTTTATCCTCCTTCCAGAAAACCGAAACTTGAATTCATTCTCTACCCACCCAAGAACAATGTGTTGTAGCAGTTGAGTCATAATACCGTTGCTCATACACATTACACAAGAAACAACCCATGATCCCAACCACCAAATTCACCACCCTTACCTTCATCCCCTCCCATTCTTCCTAATACCCCTCCCTTAAATTCAATCCTTAGGGAGTATGACCTTGTTGACCAACTAAGGAATTCTCCTGCTAAAATATCTTTATGAGACCTTATTAAAGCTTCCCCTCACTATCACAACATGATGCAAGATGCCTTAAAAAAAATTCCTATCCCTTCTAATGCACAAAAAAATGACATAACAACTATGATTCAAGGCTTGGATGCTGAAATTGTTTTCCACCAAAGTGAGCTCCTTCCTTTGGCAGTGCAAAAACAAGTTGACGCTCTTGTAATCATAGCTTAATACAAACACATAGGGATCAAGAAAACCCTTGTTGAAAATGGATTCGATATTAATGTGTGTAGTGTTAACCTATTGGATAGGTTCCATATAAATAAATCAACCATTCAACCTACCTCATAGGACAAAATCCACTTGGTGTGATCACTTTGCCTCTCACAATTGGAATGCCCACATTAGACACACTAATCCATGTTATGCCACATGATGTTTCATATAACCTCATTTTAGGTAGGACATGGATTCATGTAATGAATGGGGTGCCTTCCACTCTTCATCGCAAGATGAAATACATCTACAACAACAAAGTGTACATGCTTGACATTGATCCTAAACCTTACAGTGTCTTACAACTTGATCAAAACAAATCATAACCCTTCACCACTTCAAAACCCACCAAACAAGTGAAACCCGTACAACAAACGCCCTTGGACGATGATTGGGGTTCCTTCAAATTCACCCCTCCTTTACTAGGAGAAATGGAGATCACCAACAAAGACTCTAAAAAGGGAAACACAGTCTTGTCCATAAAAGACTTAGCTAATCCTTCGAAAGAATCCACCTCATCTACTTTAGACAAAGAAGCCCACAATGAACCCTCACCCGATCCAAAAGTGCTAAAAAAGCTCTATGGAAAAGGTTATGAGCTCATGAAACAACTTGGCTATAGTGGAAAAGGTTGTGGTGCTAGCGAACAAGGTATCCACAACCCTCTCGAGCCTCCCACTCAAACAACCAATCATGGCCTTGGATTTTTTCTTTTCATCGATATAATCAAATCTTCCTCCAACATCCACACCATCCCACATCACCCTTCTAAGCCAACCTTAGAAAATGATCCTTTGAAACCAACAACAGACTCTTCGCTTAACACCAATTTCATCTCGCAACCCACTACTTATTTAGATTTTACACACTTCCAAAAGAGTGTACCAAATCTCACAATCTATAGTGCCTTGTGTAAGTATGACATCCTATACTAAGCAAGACACTTCCTTGTTACAAACCAAAGGAACACCTTCTACCCTTGATCAAGAGGGTATCTTGTTGAGCCTCCTCCAAGATCACTTGATCTCTTTTCCTCCCAGAAATAGAAAGAAATGTTCAAACAAACATTCCTTTTGTACCTACTACCGAGTTCATGGTCATCACACTAATTAGTGTAAGGCCTTGAGTTGTAAAATCCAACATATTAAGGATTTTGGTGTTCTTCCTTATGTGAGGGCACCTCATTCCTATAATCGATACTAATTTTCACTCTACCTTACATCTCCTCAAACCTTTCGGCTCACTCTTGTCTTGCACTAAGTGGGGGAAAGGGGTTAGGTAACCTTGTCCTCGTATGTCACTTGTCGTTGTCTCTTTTGGATAATTGTTAACCTTTCATGAAAATATAAAAACAAGCTTGGGATGTGGACGACATGTCTTAATTTGACTCGCATGTGACATACTACCTCTTTCATGACACAATTTATCAGAAACATATGACTTGGCATAGGTATTTTTGAATAAGCTCTCATGTCTTCTTCCTCTTCTACTTTAAAGAAATTTCTTAGAGTACGGTGTTTAGCAATTCCTTTCAAGTGGGGGCATACATCAACACTCACATTTCATTGTGAGATTTTCTTTTTCTTGCAACTCCCTCTCTTGGAAACATTAGGTACAATGTTTCCCACGATGAGACATTCCACTTGTCCTCTCTTACAAACAATATGAGACCATTTGCACTTTTTCTCTCTTGGAGACATTACACATAATGTTTCTTAAGATGAGACATTGTGCGAACTAAGAAAAATCCCTTTGAAAATTCCTTACATTCATTATAAAATCACTTTCTTTTGTGGCGCCTTATCACATTTATCAGGAGGTATAACTATGGTATGGTTAAGTGGGAAGCCCAACCAATGGCATGAATTTACCCATAGCCACCTTTGCATGTGTATGAGTGCATACTAATTGTGTGTATGTTTCTCACCATTTTGGGCCTAGAGTGAGTACATCATCATCTTTTTGGACAAACAACCTAGATCTGATCCAAAACTAGCTAGATAAATGGTCGAAGGTTGATCCAAATTTTCACCTTTCCTTCCTCTCTTCCTTCTAGTTCTTGTCATTGCATGATCATACATCTCGTTTTTGCTGTAAATAATTCACCCTTGAATGTGTCTTTTGGAATTGATGTCTTTTTGAATTAGAATCTTGAATCCTGGGGGCTTGACCACCTTCTTCGTCTTTGTCATTCTTCGCCATCTCCATTGGGCTACTTTAGTGTGAGTTTGAAGCAAGTTCATCCTCTCACTAAAGTGGGGGCTAAATGTGTCGCCAAAAAGTGTAGCCTTTGACACTTTTGACTCATTTGGACCCTTGCCTATGGATTTTGGACCTTTTCCAACTTCTTTTTACCCCTTTCCAAGCCTTGTGCCAAAGTTTTGTAAGGTGTTTGAAAATATTTTCACACTTTCCTAGGCTTGTCATCACTTAATCAACCCTTTCTTATGCTATAATAACCCCTTAATTATGCACTTATAGGTCCTATCTTAGTGTGTTTCAGAAGAAAATCCTGACAAACATCATTTACCACATGATAATTCCCGACAAGCAATCAAAAATGCCTAGGTGGACTAGGTTGCCACCTTAAGCGACCTAGTCCCATGTGACATAAAATTCAAATTTAACTTAAATTTCTTTCGAGATTTTGTCTCCTAAACCCTAAGGTCGACCTATATGGTGTTATTTTCAAGAAATTAGGGTACAAATTGTATAAATAAGGGGTTTTCCACTCATTTTTCACCTTCTTCAGTCTCCTAAGTCTCATTTTTCTCCTATCTTATTCCTCTCATCCACTATTCTTCTCAAGCAAGATAGGGTTTGAGTATTCTAAGTCATCAAGACATCTCTCAAGAAGCATTCAAGGGTTGAATCCTCCATTGTTTCAACTCAAGATCAATCATCATGGCAAGGTAAACTACATTTTTTCATGCTTCATTACTTTATTTCATCTTTTTGGTTTGATTACTCAAAAGGGGTTTGACCAAGGCAAACCCCCAATCCCTGACAATCAACATTTACTTCTCTCTCTCTCTTTGTGTGTTTGCAGATTTAGGTATCTTGAAAGCTTGGAGATCATTCAAGAATGGATTGAAAGCTTGTTGAAGACACCTCCTTGTTGGCTAGGGAAAAAAATCCATTAAAAGTCACTTCCAGGTCCAAGAACCAGAGTTTCAGAACCGGGTACTTGGAGGAGCATAAAGTGCAGACTGAGGGCTCCAGATTCCACTTTTAGATTTCTTGAAAAGCTAAAAGGGACTAGGTCACCATTAGTAGCGACTTAGTCCCACTGTGCATGTCTTTCAGAGTTTTTAGAAGATTTGGATACCCATTTTCCCAAAATGAGCTTCGATGCCATTTTCTAGATTTGGGATTAGGTCGTCCAAAATGGCGTAAGTGTCCCAACAGGCCTAAATCTCAGATTCAACAACATTTCCAGCTTCTGCAAGTTCCCAGGTGCACAGCCTTTTCATTTCCCAACTTTCTGTTTTATTCCATGTTCATTACTAGGTCATTTAGTTTGATGGTTGCATATCTCAATGTGTTTTCCAACACTTTATATTTCAATAGTTTAGCATTCATAAATCATCTTACTTTCAGTTTGTTTCATCTAGAGATCATAGTTAGATACATTCAATCACACCTATTCACAACCCTCAATCCTTTTGAATGTAACTTATGCATTTTGGCCTACTTCTTTCTCCTTTTAGGTGAAAAATCCTAGAAGCCTAAGAAAGTATTAAGATGCCACAATCTTTGTTACAAAAAGCTATAGACAATCACACTCCCATGGGTAGACCTTCCTCTTCTACCACAATTTCACAACTACCAATGGTGTCCTTAGTTCCTTCTATTGTGCCTAGCATAGGGAATGGAAAGGTGCCCACATTTGTGAAATCTAAATCTCAAGTTTTATAACTACTAGTTTTTCCCACAATTCTCCATCCCACCCTCTATGATAAGGAGATGTATGAAACTAGAGTTATACCTTCTTGTGTTTCTCCTACATATCAAACCTCAAGGATTCGTACCATTCCTCCACCTGCTCCCAAAGCAGAGAAGGGAAAGGATCCTGTGGTCAAGAGTCAGGTCTCTCTTTCTGTTATTTTTGTAGCACCCCTTGCTCCCCCTAAGGAGTCTACTCTTTTGCTAGTAATGACCATGAAGATTAATCCTCCAGTGGAAAAAGACACCCCAAAAACTTCTTAGGCCTCTATTCCTAGTAGTCTTAACCATCAAAATTTACTTGTGCATTAGCATAAGCATCACTGATGGAAATTGGCTTAGAAGCATGACTCCTTGCAAAAGATTAAAGGTGAGCTTTCGATCTCTTTTTCTACCCCTATCTCTGCTAGTTCGATTTCCATTCCTATTGCTTGGATCTTGCTTCTAACTTCCTTGATAGATCCTAATAAACCTCACCCCAAGAAGGTACAAGTGTTCATTTCTCCCTCTTCGGATCCTCCCTTGATCTCTTCTCTACCCAATATTCCTCCTTTTTTTGAGCTTGTGGATATGCCCCACACAAAGGTTGTATCTATTGAAACACCTCTATCTCTTCTACTTCTTCTATTTTTGATGTGAGGATTCCACATCCTCCTATCAAGTGAAAATCAAAGCACATCCTTCATATTGTTCTAAAAGCCTTATTTTTCTTCATCTTGTTCTAGTTTGGTTTGTTTCATTTTTATAAAAGAAGAGTCTCCCATCTCTCCAAAGGTTTTCATTGTTCCTCCTCTAGAGGTCAACAATGACTCCCCGATTCTTTTTCCTCCTTTTGTTCAATCACTACACTCCACTTTGTATAAGTGCATTTTCAACTCAATGAAGGAAATTCCAACCCCATCATCCATCTTTACTCCTTGTCAGAGCTTCTAGATAAGGATATTCAGGCAACCTCCTCCTTGGCTCTTGCTATAGGTGAGTCATTCGACACTACTCTCACTGTTCCCCCTCTCTAGGCTCATCTTCCCCCATTACAATAATCTAAATTGGGACTAGGATGACTTTTTAAAGGTTTTGGACTAGAGAAGTACCTCTTCTTATCTTTAGATTAGCTTTGCATGTTTTTTTTTCTTCCCTCATACTTGTCTGTTAATGTTTGTTCTCTCCCCTGGAGGACCCTTGATACCCTTGTAGGTACTCAGATACATGAGATAAAATCTATTGTAAAAATTCTTCCATATGTTTTCATCATTCTTTTGTTTGTCATAAAATTTTCTTTTCATGTTAGGGATGATGCAAAGCATCGAGGAATTCAGGCCTCTTCCATGACCCATATTTTTATTTGTCTTCATGTTTCCTTGTTCCAATCTATTTGGGAGGTCATGCTAGTTCATATAATTCACACTATCTCTATACATTTATGATCAATTATAATCTTGAATACTTGGATCCTCCTATGCTTTTGATCTTTATATCTCTACTCTTTCTTGATGTTGTGGATTCTATGTGTCATCCCTCACATGATCACATTTCATGGATACATCTCACTATGTGTATTATGACACAACATATCTCTTTGTATTTCTTCTCCTTAGAATGAATTTTTCTCCTTTGAGTATCACATATCATTCTAAGGGGGGCTATCATATCTAGTTATTATTATTTAAAAATAAAATAAAAAAATCTTGATGTCTTATGATCTCATCGTCTAGCTTGGGGGCAACCTGACTAGACTCATCTTTTCTCTTGATCTTGTGTCTAGCTTGGGGGAAAATTGACTAGACTTGTGTTTCTGTGACTGTCCTTAAATGTAGTTTGTAGTAGCTAGAGGACTATTTTCTTGTTGTATGGTCTCTAGCATAACACAACTTTCTGGCCATACTTATCGGTGATGTCTTTATATTTGAATAGATTTTATCACATCTATTTTTTACTTTTTTGACTAACATGTTTGTGGTAATTTGCAACCAACTTTGTAGGATATAAGACCCGTGTCCTCTTCGTGTCCTAGCTTAGCTTTACAATTACATTATTAGATCAAAGACTTGTGTCCTCTTCATCTTGGGTATATTCTCTTTAACCTCTTTCTCTCTACTTTAGCTCACATATGCTATAATTCACATGCTCATTCAAGTGGAGGAGAATTGTAATGTCAAAAATTACATCCTATGTAATTTCACATTTCATAACCTCCCTTTAGAAAAATTAAATCCGATAATGCAATTTCCCTTTTTATCCCATCTTAATTTAATCCTTAACCTATTCATTCTCAACTATTAAGGTGAATTTATGAAAATTTCACACTATGTTTTGCTCCCACCAAGTGATTGGACATAATTTTACACCTAATTTCCTAAATTACGCATCCTATGGCCCATTTTAACATTTATCAAGAAATTGAATGTGCAAGACTCAAGTATACATTTAATATTTTTCTCCTAGCACTTTAAATCCCCAAAATTGAGGGATCTAGACTAGGGAATCCTTGCACCCTAGTCCCCTTATTGTGGACCCAAAAATCAAAGTGTTGGTGGTAGTAATTTAATATTTAAAATTAAAATTTTGATTGTCATCTACCAGGATTTTACTTTTTGGAAATTAGAGAAATTCCATATAAATACCTAGTCATGTCATCATTTGAAAGAGGGAAGTGAAACTAACAAGCAATAAGTGGAAATATTTTGAAGCAAGAACATTATCAAGAAATTATCATCAAGTCAAGAGTAAAATATTGCAGCATTTCATTTTCAAAGCATCATGCCAAGTTTTATGTGAGTTTGTTCATGTTTATGTATACATTTTATTTGAAAGAATAACACTTGTAGGTCTTCAAATTAATCCAAGCCAAATTGTAATCAAGTCTTGAGGAGATGTGCATGACTTTAGTCCTTCAAGGAAATCAGATCTGAGTGGTGAGTTACAAAAATTTGTTGTTTCATCATTAATTTATCATATAGCTTCTATCCCTCAAAAGGATAAGCTCTCTTTATCATAAAATGTTTCATTGTGGAGGTGGTAACACCTACACAGGGTTTGATCGAGGCAAGCCCTTATATGGCACAACCCTTCCTCTCTCTTTGAATGTGTAGGTTATAGATCTAAAGGATATTGGAGGAATATTTGAAGGAAAATCACTCATTCATGCATTCAAGCCCTACAAATTGACAAGATCCATAGATTTTACAATATCTCATCAATAGACAAATATCTGACAATAGGATCCAAAATTGAGAAGCTAAAATTAATGAGATGAGGACTATAAAATTAGATTTTAGTTTTAGACAACTGGACTAGGGAATACTTTCACCCCTATCTAGAAAATTAGGCAAGCTCACCTTTGGACCATAGGTGCACAATACTTTGATTTCTTCAGATCTAGTCTCAAACTTTGGTTTTACAATTTTATCGTTATATCTAAAGATTACATTTTTTAGATTAGGTCTCAGTCTAATTAGGTCAATAAAATCAAATTAATTCCAATAAATTTCTAAGTCCTTAAAGGATCAGATCCAAGGCTGATTGAATCACCTTCAAGGTTGGAAGTCAATCTAATCTCCTTGTCGATTTTCATCCTAATGTTCTTTGGAAAAGGATTGATGTTAGTGATCTATACATCAGACCTAGGATCCCTTTTTCAATTAAATATTTTGGTGAACCTGACATATCTCACACTTGATTTTTTTGATTCTTCATTGCATAAAAATATGAAAATTGAATTTAAAACCTAAGTTATTTAAAAATATTGGTGATAATTTTTATTTATTTTCAAACTCTATCCATTTTCATTAGTTTTTTATTATAAAAATTAAAAAATAATTTGAAAAAATTTGAATTTTTTTTAGATCTTATTTTTTTGTCTAGGCTTATATTTGAATTATTTTCATTGAGAAAATTAATTGCAAAATTATTTTACCATTTATGCATGCATATTTTGGTGAAAAACATTGAAAATGTGATAAAATTGCATAGTATTTTCATTCCAAAAAATAAAAAAGCATTAATTTTATGTATTTTTTGGAAAAATTAGTTAATTACAATATTTTTTAAAAAAAATTTATTACTTGAACATATTCAATTGTCCTAAAATATCCAAAATTGCATGCATACATGTGCTTCATATAGAAAAATTAGGTTTTGGTACATTTCCAGAAATTTGTTGACTTTCAGACCTAAACCTCTGGGACATTAGACCCTCAGACATTGTTAATAATTTCTAGATTTTAATTTTTGCAAAATGCCTATCTAGACTAGGGTATCCTTGAGCCCTAGTCCACCCATTTTGGTCTGAAATTTGATGTGAACATCTCTTTGTGTGTACTCTATCCAGATATGGTTCTTATTTTGGAATTTTGTTTTACAAACTTGTCTAATTTTTTGTGCACCACTCATTTGACCCATAGGGAAAGTAACAACATGTTTCCATTTCAAAGATATGGTTTTGACATGGTAACACATAGTTTGTATAGCTATGTAGTTTTTATACTTATGAGCCTAATTTGAGGAAACAAAATGAAATAATTGACAATCATGTTAGTTCTTCTCCCAAAATCTCTCCTACTTGTAAGAATGTTTTGGTGCAAGAGGATATAAACATGGAAAATCATGAAAATCATAGTTATTCTTCTCCCGATACCTCACCTAATTGTGAAGGTATCTTGGTGTCAAAGGATCTAATCATTGAGTTTCATGAGAATCTTGTTTGTTTCTCTCCTAATACCTCCCGTACTTGGGAAGATATTGTGACATAAGAGGATGATACCATTGATACATTTCTTTCAAAATATAGTAAGATGTATTTCATATATGAAGATAATAAGGTGACATTAGATCCCTCATCGATAGAATATCATCAACATGTAATTAAATCACCTAAGGTTATGAAAGCACAATTGGCTATTAGACATACTTTAATTATTGGACCTCCTAAAAATCCTTTAATTATTGGACCTCCTAAAATTCCTCTAATTATTGGACCTCCTAAACCATCTCTCATTATAAGACCTTCTAAACCTCATGGCCATATCCTAAACTTTTCAAAATAACTCACTAGTAATCATGTGTTGTAGCAACCAAGTTATCACACAATTTTGTCACACATATAACATTAGAAATAATGAGAAACCAAAAAAAATGCCAACATCCATCCCATCACTTGAACCATGCCTTATACCCCCAACTAATATTTCTCAGTGTAGTGGTAAAGAATATGATCTTGTTGAGAAAATTTGTAATAATCCAACCAATATTTCCCTTTATGATTTGTTTCAAACATCACCTACATACCATGAGATGCTCCAAGAGGCTTTGTAGAATATTGATGTCCCAAATTTTGTTAAACCAAATGATGTAGCCATATTTTTTAATTGTATTCAAGTGAAAAAGTTGGATATTATATTCCCTCAACATGAATTACCCTCACTTTAGATCCAAAATAAACATGAATCCCTAACAATAGTGGTGGTCATTAATAAAACTTAAGTTAGGTGTACCCTCATAGATAATGGATTGGGTCTTAATGTTTGTAGCATTGACCTTATAAATAAAATTGGCATGGACAAGAATCTTATATAAACTAATCATGTCAAAATTCATGGCTTTGATAATGTTAATAAGAAACCATTAGGGGTGATCACACTACCTATTAAGGTAGGGCTCATGGTTTTACCTACCCCTTCCTATATCATGCCAATACTTCTTTCATATAATCTTCTCCTAGGTAGATTGTGGATTCATGCCATGAAGGGAGTCTCATCTACTCTTCATTGTAAGATGAAGTATGAATATAATCACAAGATATATATGGTTAAAGTAGAAAAAAGTTATAATTCACAAGTACAAGATGATCATGACACTTCCAACTATCTTAATACTTTTATTCCAACTTCAAAGGTAGAAACTATACAAATTAATGATAATCTTGATCGTCTTTCATCTGTAACAAAAATATTGGATGATTATTGGGGTTCATTATATTTTACACCCTTCTTTATGGGAGAGTACAAAATATAACATTCTAAACCTAAAGAGTTGTGTTTTATCTAGTTCTACATCAACAAATCCAAAAACACCACTCCTATATGGTGATGGGGGCTCTCTAACTTTCAACCATCATGAGTAGAACATGCCTAAATTTAAAAAAATTATTAAGAACTTGTGTGCTTAGTGTAGGCACCTTCAAATTTTCAAATTTGAAATGCCCACGTTGAAGAATTTGCCTTTGCACACTCAAAAGTGCACCTACAAAATCTTCCCAAGTAACCTACTTTGGAGGGTCCCAATTTGAAGTCGGTTGATTATCATGCCAAATGGATTATTTATCTCTGTTCTACCCAAATTAATGTACTCACTGGTTTGATTTCAAAGCCTCATGATCAGATTTGCTATTTTAACCAAGCCAAAAGCAAATGCAGTTTCCTTTGTTTTGCACCTAAATTTTTAGAACATTTCAGGGTGGTCAAGTTTGACCCTCAATATCTTGTGATGAATGATGATTCAAGGAAATCCCTCTTGCAAACATACTCAGTGTACCCAAATGACCTATTTTGTTCAATGGAAGTTCCTTAGAAGATTATTTGATATTTTTTCGAAGTGGCAACTTGGTGAAATTTAATCAGTTTTAAACAGGTACAGTTGCAAAAAAGTGAGTAGGCCACTTTGATGTTGAATATATTTCACCTCGTGACTTATGTTTCTAATCCATTTGTTACACTCCATTCTTGGGTCAAAATTTTTCATGCCTGCTCAGTTTCAGGGTCTCAGGTTGAGTTTTGATGGATTATTAAATTATTTTTTGACTACAATCGAGTCAAAATGAGTGTTCCAAAAAAGTTTCAAACTTTGCAATTCTAAAGGAAACCTGTTGATTCCAAAAATTGGCAAGGGAACAACCCTTTGTGGGTAACTCAGTTAAAGGGGGGACCTATTGCTCTAAACTGAGTAACCTCCAAATTTTAAAGAAGCCAACTTCTTCTATAATTGGGGTTTTGAATGGGAAAAGGAAGAAAATACAGAATAAAAGGATCTAACTAGGGCGATGCACCAAGATCTAGATGTAAGGCACAATAGATCTATCTTGTAGATCCAATCTAATGGACCGTTCAACAATCTGCTACGTCCCAGAATGACAACAAATAAAGATAGAAGTCTAAATGATTCACTCAATGACATTAAATAATATTTATGCACATTTATTGAAAAGAGGAGTCAAAGACATGATCTAAACCAACAAGCTTGCATTAAATTTATAGAAGTTCTACAAATGAAACATTTAGTGCCGTGATGGCACAGTGAAACTTTATCAAAAATCCTTAAGAAAATAGAAAGGACGAACAATGGCACAGTCTATAAATCTTTACAATGATCTAAAAAGTGGTAAAGGCCTGGTTCTTCTACCAAATTTTCTATCAAAATATAAACTCCTGCTTCGAAAGAAGAAGCAATATTTATAATGAAAACCCAACTCGGTGAGCCAGTAAGAGAAAAGATCCTCCGATCATGAGAAATGATGTTTTAGCAATGATTTCCCCTAGCCATTGCAACAAAAAAGATTTGAGCCATGAACGAGGAAGCCTTAGAGCTGGATGTATCCCCTGCGAATGATGGCAGTGGTCCCAATAGACCAGAGTGTCAACATGTGCTATCCACTCATGGTGGTAGTTACAAAACATGGTAGCTAGTGAGAGGTTGTCACCTGCTTAATTCTCCTTTGCGATGAAGCCTTTTAGAAGATCATGTGGAAAGCGATTGGGGTTGTCGTTCATCCTTCTCTTTATGTGATGAAAAAATTGCACTGCGAAGACACATGGAGGTCTCCAAGCATACTGTGGGAAAGGTAGGGGCCGCCAAGAAATATGTGTGGATCGATGCTACATGGCCTGTGGTCAGGTGCTGAAAGGAGAGTGATGGGAAGAGGCACTGAATATTGCAAACTGCTGACATGTGGAAGCATGGTGGTGGTTTTTGAAAAGCGAGAGAAGGAAACCTTGCGAGGAGCGCTCGGCTAACAAGTGGAAAAATTAAAATAAAGCCTTTGTGAAAGGATCTCGATATTTCCTTTTATAGGAGGGCATGGCTGATACTTAAGCAAAATAAAATAACCCGAAGCGAGCTTGGGAATTTAATATTCATAGCTTTTGGCAACTTATCAGGGACATTTTTCCTACGAAACGAGGAACCCAAAATTATTTTGCTTTGTAGACCAGAGCCTTATCCATTGGGCGAAACAATCAGAGCTTAGAGAGGGCAGTCTATATGGGAAACCATTCAGTCTTATATGGAGTCAATATGTCGTGCAGACTTTCTTGCGCTCCATGCAGATCGATCATTTCTTTGTAAGGCAGTGTCGACAATATACTAACCCAAGACTCGAGTTGAAAAATAAGCCATGCAATCGGATGAGTGACACCCTCAATATCTCCCGCAGGAAGGGGATGATTGAAACTCTAAAAGGTAGATGCATCCTATTACTTCTCCTTGATCTTTTCCGCAATATGCTCCATCGTGGCCACTGATTCATCTTCAAGAAATAAAGATGGTAAGCCCATCTATGTTAGATGAGAGAACCTGGCTCGCATGCTATTCATGATATGATCCAATTTGGTTGCAACCTCGTTTGTATGAAGGATAGCTGTGTGGCAATGGATGAACTTGTTAGCTATTTTAGTAGCGACCTTTCAGTCTTCAATCCCTACACTTGCCAAGACTCATCTGGGACCATATATAGCTTGTCCAATAATCTCCTAGCCTTCAGAACTCTCTTTGTGATGGACTGAGGGAATTTCTTGATTGCTTCCCGAACCCCTCTACTCAAGCGTGTTGCCTCTTCCATAAATTGGAGCATTGGCTATAGAGTTAGGCAGAAAGCCTTCACCCTTTCATAGTATGAAACATTTAATTGCTGGGCTATCTAAAGAAGGTCTGATTGATCAACCATAGGTAAGGTGGAGCTCTTCAATAGGACAATCTCCGCAACCTTTTTCTTTATATCATGTGCGAGCTCCACAATCTTTTGGTTTTCCGCGGTGAGTTATCCTTGCAAGCTCCGTGATTCTGTGACCCAGCTAGCCTCAGGTCATTCCTTGTTTGCTGCTCCTCTTCTAAGGAAGACTTTACTTCTGCAATCTCATTCTCCAATTAGGCCCGATGGATCTCAAAATCTGCATCTTTCTATTGCATTTGCTGCTCTAGTTGAGTGTGTTGGTGATGAAACTCTGCATCCTTTTGTTGCACTTCCTACCCCAACCTTGTCAACTGGTCTTGATATTTGTGGTTCTTTTGCTATAGCTCAACAACCAAGTTAGGGTTTAGGGATTGAAACTTTGCAAGTTCCTCTCAAAGCTTTGCTTGCTCCACCTCCTTTTGTTGGGATAAGCATTTAAATTCAACATCCCTAGCTTTATCCTTGGTCAGTAAGACCTCGACTCTATCCTTTATGTTTTTTAGCTCTTCTTCCCTTTTCTTTAGCTGGTGAACAAACTTAAGAAAGCCGCTAGTCACCACTTGCTACATTTCCTCCATGAGATCTACCTTGTCTTGAGGCTAGGCTATGCTTAAATTGAGCCCCATGACATACATGTTGTACTCTTCTGGTTTCTTTTCTTCTTACGACTTGTTGAAAATCAGGTACATAGTTGCAAAATGTAGCGACTGGTGAGCCTCATTAAAAAAAGTCTATACCTTTGGCTCCACTGACCTCTTAACATTTTTATCCCTTTGCTTTTGGGCTCTGATTGCTCGTGCCTGCTTAGTTTTGTCACCTTCTGATAAGAATTCAGAGGGCGACCTGATGAGTCCGCCTGCAAAAGGTGCATCGGGAGGAAGGTCAAAAGAGAATAAAAGGGTGATGGTCCCAAGAGACTTATTCTTTGGAACACTAACTATCTAAGGTGATAAAGGAGGGATAATCCAATACCCAAACTATAGACCAGTAGGAGAACTCGAAGGAAGTGGAGTCGTGGTGGTTTACATCTATTGGGAAGAGTGGATCGGTTTCGACATTGCGGTGGCAGGAAATGTATCGATGAAGGTAGTAGAGGCAGAGTGTGTGACACTTTGGGATGCAGAATGGGCCAAGGAAAATGGTGTAAGGGTCCGCAAAGGAGTAAGGGAAAATAGGGGTTGCATGAGAGAACTATGCGAAACCTCGGCGACCATTGAAGCAGAGGCCAAAATGCCTTGGTCAGTGCATGAAATGAGATATGTTGTGGAAATAACAGGGGAAACTAAGGTTTTTGAAACAAGAAAAGAGGGAGTGAAAGATACCTGCAGTGTAGATGATTGTGATCCTTGACCTATTTCTGGCTCTTCGCTTGCCTCAAGGTCCTACGAACACTCTACAAAAGATACATCGGTTTGCTTCCACTTTGTTGGTGGTGATTCATCTACTGCTATGGTTTGAGATTGTTGCGGTTGGGTTGCCCTAGTCCTCCTTTCCATCTAGGTGTGAGTTATTGAAGATATCACACATGATATGTTAACCCGTACATTAGAGGAGACCATGCAAGGTTGTTTCATGACTTTTCCCTTTTGTTGCGCTGAGGCATTTTGTGCTTCTGTGTCTAGTTCCACTCCTTCGTCTGGCTGCGATTTGGCCTCTTCCAAACTAGAGTCTTTCTCATCGCTCTTGTTGGAATTTGGATGCTCGTTGTTCCACAATTTGTAGAAATTTTCATCCATCTCCTCACTATCATAAGGGGCCTCGGTGCACCGAGTCTCCTGATGATATATCCAAAAATCATTAACCTTTTCTTCCTTCCAGTTGTAGATTTTTATCAAATTGTTGTGGAGAGTAGTCCCCATCTACCTGGTCTTATCATACTACCCAGTCGGGTAGTAGAATGCGAGCTAGGGAGTCTGACCACCTTTGGTAGGGATATAAGCTAGGTCAACTATAAATTCATCCACATTTGACATCGGATTCTGACGCTTCTCCCAGTAAGGCCAGGGGTAGTGTGTTATTTTGACATATTTATTTGGCAAGTCATCATCAGGGTTGTAATTCCACTTATCACAAATCCATACCAACCCTAGATGAGCCAGCTTTTCTTCCAGTGAGTTGTGAGCCTTCCTCTTGGCCATGATTACGGTCTTGAAGCTAATCGAGTAGGTGAAAAATCCCTTCTTCTTTGCTTTTCTGCTGAAAAATGTGACGTCGATAATTGATACTTGGCAAAATACTTCAAGCGCTAGTATCTGGTCTGTAAGACATGTCGGAAGCTGGAAGGGCTCTTTGGTGAAGTTGCACAATCAGATGAACATGAAGTCTTCACCCAGGAACCTGTCACACTTTGGAGTGAAGTTCTACATGAACTCAATTTGGTCTGAGTTGAACCATCAGACAATTTGTCTCTTAAATCTTACAAAATTGGATATAAGAAATAATCCAAAAATGTGTAATAATCAAATGTCATAGAAAGGAGGGGATTCCATGTGGAAACTGACTTCCTCCTTTGGTTTTCATAAAAAATGGAGAGCCTTAGATGCTTCTGGAAGAAGTCGGGATTATGATGCAAGAACATGTGAGTGAGAAAAGATGGGAGTATGAACCTCCATTGAAGTTGGTATTCTACTATCTGGTTGAGCATCTCTTGCATGAGAAATTCAGCAAAATCATACCAAAAAGAGAATGTTGCTTGCGTAATTGAAAACCCAAACCTAGTTGAAACTCTTGGACCTCTTTGTCGGTGTCCAGGACGCAAACAAATGCCATCATTGAGAAGGCATCCTTTATATCATCTTTGAAGCTCTTATGCATCGCTGGGATCTACATTGGCCTTTTCTGAGCTTCTTTGGGTCTTTGAGTCTCCGCGTTATAAAAATTCATTGAAAGGTCTCTGGTCCTCCAATAGGTCTCCCCTTTCATTGGAGTGAATGATTCCATTTGAGGCACTTTGGAGCTTTGCTTTGGGATATAGAGCTCATTCCAGATAGATTCTTTGCAGATAACCACACTCACCTCCCGACCCTCAATGGTGATGGTACTTGGGTTGAAGTGTTTGATGGCCTCTTTGACCAATTCAAGGCAATAGTGTATGACCGAGACCATATATTGTCGAAGCCCATTGAGCCAACATTTTTGCGCCAAGGAATCTGGGTTGCTATTCATTTTCATTCTTTCATAGGCCACCTCCCTAAGTGTCTTAGGGTTCCTTGCAAGAATGGGGTCATGAATATTATCCCATTCTTCTTTAATTCATTTCTTATATTTGGGAGGGCTCTTCTTTTCTGCAACCCATGTATTCACCCATGTTGGATTTTCTGGTATTCCAAGTGAAGCATAAGAGACATCCTCGAAGCTGTAGGTGGCTGGTGCTACACGCATGATATTAAATAAACTTTGGGCCCCTCCTTGCATCTCTTCTTGAGAAATTTTAGTAGTTTCCATCCTTTGCAGACCTTCTACCCAAAAAGTACACTGAAGTGGTATTAATGGAATCCAAAACATAACGCAAAGCTCTGAATTCAAAACTAGACAACCTTCTGTTTTGGTTGTAATCCACACCAAGGCAGTGAATTATCTACAAATACCTCTATGTTTAGCTCCTTTTCTACTAGGTGCACCACAACTGGTTCTCTTAACAATTCTATTCTTTTAAGTCCCTTTGCGTTCTCAAGAATTTTTATGCTCTGTCTAGTTTTTTGCATGCGACACTTAGCTTTTTTCTTTGATTTCCTACCCACAACTGGTAGATAGTGGTTGCCTTTCTACATTTAATTCAGCATGTACTGCCAGCTCTTCCATCCATGTGAAATGAACTACTTGCCTCTTTTGAAAAGACAAGAATTCATAATTAAGTTAGCGATAATGTCCCTTCAGCACGATTTTCATGGGAAATTGAGTCGTCGGTGAAATGCTTGCCATCTTCTTGCATGCATTTTCCATTAATATCCCTGAAAGCATAATTAAGATGATACCATAATGAGTACCTTAGAAATATTCATGCTCAAACTTGGAGCTTGAAACTGCCTACATTGTGCCACCTAGCTTCTGTCTGTATGAGCCATCGCTTGAGCTTGCCATCAATTTGCACTAATTGATTACCGCTCCTTAATCCTTCACACAAAATTTGCACCTGTCGATGCAACTGGGTTAGAAGATCGAGCTGGACTTTTGGTGGGATTTTTTGAGTTAAAATTGATTATCACCATGCTTGGGATGCAGGCTACCTTAGATATTTTTATTAAAGGAGTATTAATACAGTAGTGGGATCACACTTAGCGATTAGCAACAGTAGCATTGGGAAATTAGATAGCATTATTGCTTAGGGGGTTGCGTAGGCTTTAAATTTTCATAGAGCTAGACTTAGGTGCTTTGAGTAGAGGCTGACACAATGAATACTCCAATTAGGCTAGTGTGCAACAAGTCTTAAACAGATTTTTTGGGAGAGATCTCCAATAGGCGCTTGAAACGTATGACCAAAAAAAAACACTCACTGGCTATTATAGCTATGAAATGGGTTTTGGGTAGGGATTTCATTGAGTATGAGGATAAATATTAGGTAAACACTGATATATGCTCCTATTTCGTTGCCTCACTGCTTGATATTCAGGCTCCAAAAGCCATGATTCTTCGTTTGACGCTTTAGATTTTTCCAAAGAGGTACCTCAGAGGCCTTGGCGAGGCAGTGAGCAATGCAGTATATGATTTAGGCCTTCCCATCATGAGTGACCTACAAAAGCATGTTGAAGAAGATGTGATGGTACCATGGGTACCATTCTTGAGTGGCATGTGACTTCAATCGCTCACTGAGCGTCACGAGAAAGCCACTCGTGCATGGCACTTTTTTTTGCTTTGCTTGATATTCTATGACATGGACTGGTATACTAACTTTAGGAACCTTGTGTTCCCTCCGTTGCTCCTTCTGAGTGTTGATGCTACTGCTTTAGGTCTCATCAGCTGGTGATAACCCTCTTGTTGCTCCTAACAATGTTCCTACTGATGGAGAAAATGCTCACGCTAATGAAGACAATGCCCATGTTCCAGGAAGTTGAAGATTAACACACCCTTTTCCCTTTTGTATATATCTACTTGAAAGAGGGCTTGCGTATACATATATATAAGGAAGCTGCACATATAGGCATACTTTTGAGCGCATGGCCACATAGCCATTTTTTCAATGTTTCTATAAAAGTATATATATATAATGAATATACTTGCTTATCCTCAACCTTTTATCTTTGTTCTTGTGCTCTCCGCAACTTTTATTGAATTCCTCACATATGAACTTAATTTCTGCAATATGAGTAATATAGTCTTTCTCTATTCTTGTAATAATGGGTCTCATGAATTTTCTTGCTTCTTGTATCTATGAAAATGTTGGAAAGAACCGACTGACAAAACATGAAAGGGAAAATAATTACATTAATCACATATTTACACCTGTATGAAGTAACTGTAGCTTAATTGAACAATTTTAAATGAATCCCGTTAACCAGAATTCCCAGTGGCTCTTATTCCATATTCTATAATTTGAATGCATTATTTTGTTTGCACTGAATTATTTTAAAAGGACCCTCCCAAAGTTTGTCAAATTTCCCATGCTGGCCGGGCCTTGAAGCTCTTTCATTGAATTTCAATACCAGGTCTCCACATTTTAGACCTTGGTTTGAATATTTCTTATCAAACCACCTCTTAAACACATGCTACTGGTTATTCATGGCTATTAGGGATTTCTACCTTTTCTCTTGTACCTCCAACAATTCGGCCAACCGAACTTCTATAGCTCCGTTCTCCTCAATCTCTAGAGACTTGAGTAGCTATAATGTAGGTATCTCTATCGAGATAGGTAACATCACCTCCTTCCCATATACTAGCTCATATGGCAAATTCTTTAGGGCTTGATTGGGAATTATGCGGTCTGCCCATAACGTTGTTCGAAGATTCTTATGCCATTCCTTCTCATGATCGGACCCAATCCTTTTAATGAGTCATACTAGATTCTTGTTAGTTGAATCAGCCAGGCTGTTTCCTTGCGAGTAGTAGTTTGAGGATGTTTTCAAGAATATGCCATGTTATAATATGAATTGAAATACCTTGGAACTTAATAAAGCTTTGGCGTTGTCTGAGATGATAGTCTTTGGCGCACCAAATCTCGTTACCATTCCCTCGAGAAAGTCCACGATTTCTGCCTCTATCGCATTTTTTAGGGGTAGGGCTTCGGTCCACCTTGTGAAGTAGTCCGTGGCTATGAGGATCCACTTGTGACCAGTTCTAGAGGTGGGGTTGATCATCCCAATGGATTCTAGCCCCCATAGTGTAAATGGTTCATCTGCTACTATCGGATTGAGAGGCATGGAAATTTTTTTTATTCTCCCTGCATAGAATTGACATTCCTTGCAAGCTTTTATCATGTTGTAGGAATCATGGAATAATGTAGGCTAGAAGTACCCAATGTATAGAATTTTGATGGCGGTGGTCTTCGTAGAGAAGTTTTCACCTTTCGGGCTGTTGTGAAAAGTGTCGAGAATTTTCTTTGCTTGCTTTGTGGTGATGCATCATAGTAACACGCCATTGAAATTCTCTTAAAGAGAATCCCTTCAATAAGTGAGTACCCATTGTTTTGTAGTCGGTAGAATATTATTCTTTGAGAAATAAGTCCTGATGGATACTTTCCAATGTGCATAAATCTTACCCTATATGCTAGCCAAAAACCTTAAGGTTCAAACTCATTTGTTAGACTATCTTCGCTTGCTCTTCCTTAGCTTCCATTTCTTCATCGTGCGTCAAATATTCGCACAACCCTCTTCCTTTGATAGTCTTCGTAGGCCTAGCCTCAATATCATATTCTAGGATCTTAGTGATCCAGTTGGCCCTTTTGTCAGTGATTTATCCTTCCATGATGTACTCGCACACACTGGAATGTGCGTCATAAACAATCACCTTAGTGCAAGCTATAAGATTCCAGAACTTCTTGAGTCCCTTTATAGTTACGAAAGCTTTCCTTTTGATGAAGTTATAGTTCATCTTGTACTCCTTCAAGGTTTAGGAATGGAATGCTATAGGATGCTCTCCCTTTCCTTCATCATCCTTCTGAATTAGGATAGTGGTGATGCTTGTCTTGCTGCTAAAAACATGCATTATGAAGTATTTTGACAAGTTCGGATTTTCCAACACAGGAGCTGAAGAAATAGAATCCTTCACCCTCTCAAAGGCTTCTCTTGCTTCTTTTGTCCATTTGAACAATTGGTCCTTTTTTAGCATCAGGGTGATTGGTCTAATTATTCCTGCAAAATCAGAAATAAACTTGCTTACAAATTTAACCTTCCCCAAAAAAGATTGGAATCCTTTCTTGTTTATCGGAAGAAGTTCTCTAATTGATTTTACCCTTTCGAGATCAATAGTGATTCCTTCTTGGGACATTACATGCCCCAACAATTTTCCTTGTGGTACTCCGAAAACACATTTTTTCGAGGTTAGGGATACCTTGAACTCTTGGCATTTTTTGAAAACCATTTATAGATGATCAAAATGGTCATATTTAGATTTGGAGAATATGGTTAGATCATCTAAATAGATGAGGATGATTTTGTTGATCAGTTCGCTGAAGGTGATGTCCATTGCCCACTGGAAAGTGGTCCTCGCATTTGATAGGCTGAAAGGCATTTTGGCATATGCAAATTTTCCCCACTTGGTGGGGAATGTGGTCTTATGCTGATATTCTTCTTTAACCCGAACTTGATTGTAGCCCAAGAAACCATCTAACAGTGAAAACATCTCCAAACCTACCACAGTCTGCAAGATTGATTCCATGGAAGGAAGTGGGTAATGATCCTTCAGTGATGCCTTGTTTAGGTCATGAAAGTCAACATAGAGATGAATTCCTCCATTTTTCTTTTGGACTGGAATGAGGTTAGATACCCATGTACTTAGCTTGATTGGAAAGACAATCTTGGACTAGATCAACCTCTCTAGCTCTTGTGCCATTAAGGCTTCAATCTTTGGATTGATGAGCCTCTATTTTTGTCGAACAGGTTTAGCACCTTCCATTAGTTCGAAGGTGTGCTGGATGATGTCAAGATTATATCCCTTGAGGTCATCATAAGGCCAGGCCACAACCCATTCATATTTTTTGCAGAATTGCATAAGCCTATCTTTATCACACTGTGGGACTTCTTTCCCAACCTTCAGTTTTCTTTCGTTCTTGACCTCAAGGTTGATGAACTCTGCTTGGTCTTCTACAAATTTCCTCCTATCATTCCTTGCATCATCACAGTCGAATTGTTTTTTGAGAGTGACCAACCCTTTCAGAATCTTGTTTGATTTTAACTGGATGATCTGTCCTTCATACGCTTCTTCAATTTTTGGCTGAAACTGATCAGCGAACTCTCCTGACTATTGAATAAATGAGGTGATGTGTTCATCGCTTTCAAATAATTGCTAGCTTTGATCATTATCAAGAACGGAGGGTCGGGTGATTACTCACACAAAGTGTACATTCTCAATCAAGTTGGAGATAGGATTGAATTAAGATCCTATCGTTGCCATGCAATCCACATCTGAATTCTGCTCCCTTGGCACCACGTGGATGTTAAAAGCTTTGAAACCTTCGATGAGGTCCCATACCCTATGCCCATAAGATAGCATATGGAAATTTTTTGCAGTGGAGATGTTTCTGACTTGATTGATTATGAGTCTAGAATCTCCGAACACACTAATTGTTTGATACCCATGCGCTCTGCAAGGCTTAGTCTTTGCACAAGACACTCATATTCGGCTTCATTATTTGAGCAAGAAAACTGGAAGTGGAAAGACCTAAGGATCTGCTCATTGGATGGAGACGTTAGGCATATCCTAGCACCAACGCCAACCTTGTATCTCACACTGTCGAAATGCAATGTCTAGAGCTCTGAGGCTTGTTTAGCCATGGAGTCCTTCAATACCCTCGGGAACTCTTGATCATCATCATAAATGACATAGGTGCCTAAAATTGTAGCATGATAATTTCTGAAAGGATTGGCGCCTACATACTCAGTTAAGAAGACTTCTTCTCGATCAGCTTTGCGTTCGATCACTTGCTCATCTCTTGGTAGCTTGCTATCACTGACTTCTTCTTCGGTGATAGAGGTATGAGTGTCTTCAAAGTTGATCATGGCTCCATCAGCTACATGTTCTACATGCAAAGGTTCTGATATTATCTTCATTTTAGCCCAATGCTTATTTCTGAGAATTATGTGGGACCAATCCAAAGAAAGGTATCCGCCTATTTTTGAGGTGAATTCCTTGGATAGGCAGAGGTTGAACATGGGAGGGACATCAATGATCACGATGTCTTGCATCACTGAGATGCTAAGAAAGGAAAACAAAGTTAAGGGGAGGTCTTTAATGAGGCCTATAGTTTCAACCTTGTTCCTATCCAGCTGCATAACTCCTCTTTTCAAGGGCTCATAGCTAAGCCCTAAGGCTTCAACTATCTGCTTGGGCATGACTGTGGTGCTGGCACTGGAGTCAATCATGGAGTTGTGCAACATTTTCTTCCCTATAATTAGAGTCAAGAAAAAGGGTTTAGGTTTTAGTTTCTCCTCTTTTGCTTCAGGTGAAGCCTCCTTTGCAATATTCACAAGAACTTTGGCTAGAGGTGATGAGTTGGTAGCGTTTCGAAAGCTTGTCCGATTGACTGCATAGTCGTATCTTTAATTAGGGCCTTCTATAGTAATGAATTCTACTCTGAAATGACTAATATATCCCAAAGGGATACATTAGCCAGAGATTTATTCAATTGTTCCACAATGTTGAAGGTGGTAGATTTGGAGGCTTCTGTTCCTTGGATTTGGTGATGATAATCTCCTTGCGCAACTGAGGCTATGGAGCAATTGTGGAAGGGCCAGAGGGTTGATCTAGGCTGCTTTTGGGATATAGAGTGATTGGTTCACATATGAATCTCCTCTTTGATTGAGTGTTGTAGTCAGACTGTACTTGCGGGGTCATCGATGTGGATGCTTCATAAGTGAACACTGCTTCCTCCCCTTCCATCCATAAGAGGAGGGCATGGTCAGGAGCTATGTCATTTTATTTCCGCAAGGGAATTCCCTACATCTTTGTGGTGAGAACCACATTCTCCATTTGGAGAGAGGCGTATGTATGTCCTAAATTTGTTGCCAGGCCTTGGCTACGTTGCTCCACAACATTTTGCTGCAAATTTCCACACAGACAATTTCAAGGCATATGTGCGTTTTTGCAGGGATAGCACTAGGGATTGAAATCTTCGGTGAGATTGTTCTACCCTATGGTCAGCTCTCTACTTGTACTAGTTTGAGCAGCCCCTAGTAGAGTTGGTATCAACACTATTTGGTTATTTTTCTGGGTCGGAGGATTTGTGTGTGTGGCTCCTTGATATTGGTTCTATTGGTAGGAGGGTCTGCCACTTTGATAACTTTGGTAGGATGGTCTCGAAGGAGCAACTTGGTTGTGCTTGATAGTGGTTACTTCATTTGTTAAGTTTTGTAACATCTCCCTTATGTCGCTCATTTTTTCCTTCAAAGCACTAGATGTAGAAGCAACATTCTACGATGCACTTAGATATGTGTACATAGATGGGGGTGGCATGGGTCTACTAGTAGATGGAATCTCCTGAGTAGAGGCCTATATTTTAGGGAATATTGGCATAATGGGCTGAGGTGGCAACTTCTCAGCGTCGATTAGGTTGTTCTCTGCCTTTGCTATGTTGTATGCATCCGATAATGTGGTTTCACCAAGTGACTGGATCATCATGGAGATGTCGACGTTGATGGATTTTAAGTAGAACATAAATGCTAACTCAGGCGGTGGTCGGATGGCATTCTGGATTATCTGCCAGGTTGTATGGAATCAGGTGTTGAAATCGATCATGGCTTCAAATGGGGCCCGCTTGATTGTTGATAGTTGGTGATATAGCAAAGACTTGTCTCTGTCATTAGAGAATCTTTCATAAAAAAGGATCCCCAAGATGATCCCAAGTATCGATAGAGTTAGTTGGCAGAGTGCGATACCAATCTAGTGCTCTTCCTTGCAAAGAAGCTGCAGGAAATCTTAGCCCTATGTTTTGATTTGTCACTCCATGCACAAAACACATGTCCACAACATCTTACAGATGCTCGGATGGTGTTCTTGAGCCATCTCTGGTAAACTTTGGAATAGCTCTGAGAGCAGAGATCGGGATAGGGGCCCATACATTGGGTGTGACTGGGGCTACAAGGGGACTTCCGGCATCCCAAGCCACATAATTTCAATTTTCGATTTGCATCATGGCTGGGATCCGACAGTTCTACTGGGCGAGTTTGGATATGTGTTGTTATTAGCGGAGGCGCTAATAAGCCAAAATTATTTTTGGTTTGCGACTGAGTAACAGGCTGATGACTTATACACCCTCTAGATTTGGTATATTTAAGCGGTCTCACCAGACATAGCAGGAAAAATAAAAACTGTTGATGCCAAAAATTGGCAAGGTAACAACCCTTTGTGGGAAACTCAGTTAAAGGCAGAATCTATTGCGCTAAACTGAGTAACCTCCAGATTTTAAAGAAGCCAGTTTCTTCTATAACTGGGGTTTTGAATGGGAAAAGGAAGCAAATATAAAATAAAAGGATCTAACTAGCGAAATGTGCCAAGATCTAGATGTAAGGCATTTTAGATCTATCTTATAGATGCGATCTAAGGGACCATTCAACAATCTGCTATGTCCCAGAATGACATAAAGTAAAATTAGAAGTCTAAATGATTCACTCAATGACATAAAATAATATTTATGCACATTTACTGAAAAGAGGAGTCAAAGACATGATCTAAACTAGCAAGCTTGCATTAAATTTATAGAAGTTCTATAAATGAAAAATTTAGTGCCATGATGACAAAGTAAAACTTTATCAAAAATCCTTAAGAAAATAGAAAGGCCGAACAATGACACAGTCTGTAAATCTTTAAAAATGATCTAAAAAGCAGTAAAGGCCTGGTTCTTCTACCAATTTTTCTATCAAAATCTGAACTCCTACTTCGAAAGAAGAAGCAATATTTATAATGAAAATCCAGCTCGGTGAGACAGTATTAGAAAATATCCTCCGATCATGAGAAATGATGTTTTAGCAATGATTTCCCCTAGCCGTTGCAATGGAAAAGATTCGATCCATGAACGAGGATGCATTAGATCCAGATGCATCACCTACGAATGATGGCAGTGGTCCTAGCAGACCAGAGCATCGACACGTTCTATCCACTCATGGCGGTAGTTAAAAAACATGGTAGCTAGTGTGAGGTTGTTGCCTGCTTAATTCTCCTTTGCGATGAAGCCTTTTAAAAGATCACGTGGCAAGCGGTCGGGGTCGATGTTCATCTTTCCCTTTATGCGATGAAAAAATTGTACTACGAAGACACGTGGAGGTCTCCAAGCATACTGTGCAAAAGGTGGGGGCCACTAAGAAATGTGTGTGAATCGATGCTATGTGGCTTGCGGTTGGGTGCTAAAAGGAGAGCAATGGAAAGAGGCACTGAAGATTGTGAACTGCTAACATGTGGAAGCATGATGGTGGTTTTTGAAAAGCGAGAGAAGGAAACCTTGCGAGGAGCACTCGACTAACAAGTGGAGGCATTCACATAAAGACTTTGTGAAAGGAGCCTGATATTGGCTTTTAAAGGAGGGCGTGGCCGATACTTAAGCAAAATAAAATAACCCAAAGGGATCTTGAGAATTTTATATTCACAAAAACCATTTCTTGTTTTAGTCTAGAACCTCTCCAGGTCCATTTTCATCAAAAACAAAGGTCATATGATGCATTATTTTAATGCATTTTAGTCACAGAAAAGGCATCCGACGAGCCAGTTTATAAAGGAGCTACCTGAAATATTTCGACGGTGCAAGTTTTGAGGAAATGGGTTTTCTCTAAACAAATTATAGTCCATACGCAAATTTTTCGCCCTATTTGATCCATAGGCGAAATAAAAAATTACTATATTTCCTAAAGTCTAAAAGACAAATATTTAAAATATCTTAAGTATTTTAAATACCTTCAAAAGTGGAATGCAATGAGATTAGGGAATATTTCAATTTTTAATATTTTATAAAGTTAAAACATTATAAACTTTGCAAGAAGCTTTGCCCATGAGCCCATGAAGGATTTTGCTCACAGTAGTAGGTCATGGGGGCATGGGGAGAATGCTAGAGGCAATGTTTGGTCTCAGATTTTGATTTGCTATTTGTATTGTAGTCAACATTAAGGCATTTCTCTTTGCATTAAGGTGTCTTTGATGATTTTTAACCAGAATTTTTGCAAAGTTCAAGTGCAATCACGTTTTTTTGTCTTCCAACTGATTTTCAAATGCTCTATTTACTTCAAAGTTGCTGCTCCATCGTCTGAAATCACCCATTGATCATTACTAATACCAAGGAAGAGATGTTAAGCATGTTTGGGATGGATTTTGAGTGCCTGCAGCCATTAAAAAACCCTCTCATTCAGAAAAATGACCCCAGATTGCACTTGCAGTCAGAATGTATCAAAAATATTTCAAGAAATTTTTCAACATTCAAATGGCAGAGGAGATTAGCAAAAATAGAAATCAAGAAGAGCTCCCGAGCCCATGAAGAGATGGGCTTATGTCACAAAGAAGGCACGGGGGCACAGGGATTGGTATCTTCGCACAAATATTTCAAGACTTTAAAATAATTTGTTGAAGTTGTTTAATGCCTTGCTCACTGGACCGAGCAAGTTTTTAATTGTTGTCAAAAGAAATGAAGGGAAGTGGGGAGGAAGATGGAGCCCATGAAAAATGTTTAAAGACAATGTTTTAAAGCTTCATTGGTGTTGTTAATATTTTATTTTGGACTTTATAACATGCTTTCCCGTGAGCCCGAACATTTTGTTGCTATCGTCAGATGAGAGCAAAGGGGAAGCAAGCATTGGTGAGAGCTCATGGTGGGGCCCGTGCATAAAGCTTTAATGTATTGTTTGATATTTATATTGCCCCATGAAAGAATTTTAGATTTTTCACTATTTTAAAAAGAAAAGTTTTAAAATATAACGTGAAAAATGAAAAAGCTTGGGGAGATGAGTCCAATACTCAGGGAAAATAATTAAAATTTTCACCAGACAGGTAAAGAGTTCAAGGTAAAGTGTGAAAGTACTGGTGAATATATTTTAAAAAGCCCGATTAAGTGAATTAATTATTCACTTTGTGAGAAAATATTTTCTTTGCTGGGGTGAATGAGTTTTCACTGATAAAATCATTTTACTTTGGCTAGGCAAATATTAAAAGAGGAAAAGCTTCTTCATGGGAAAATTATTTTCTTCAGCTGTGAAAAGACAAAGAGTAGAATAAAAGTATTACAAAAGGAGCATATATTTTCACTACAAGGTAAAATGTAAAATGCAACAAAAGAAGAGAAAATTAAAATGGAATGAAGACTTTCACAGAGATTATTTTCAGCTGCAAAGATATTTTCAACAACAAAGGAATAATAGATAAGGTCATCATGAGAGGAATATTTTTCTATTAGAAGGGTAGCAAATGCAAGATGCATTAATCTGGGAGTAAATTGAAACTTCTTTAGAAAGTAAAGGTAGTTATAGATCAACGGGAGATGAAGATACCAGATGTCAATTGAAAATCTAGTTTTAGGGTTTCTCCTTCTTCTATATCTTTTTTCTTTTTGTCATTTGTATAGGTTGTGAACTTCTGAATTAGAAGAGTAAGGTAGAATAGTGCTGAGTTTGAGTCATATATAGAATATATAAATTTTAATAGTTTGTGTAGACACTCAAATTTATCCTCAAATAACATTACTCATCTATTGATTAAAATGATCAATTCATTCAATACTTTCTTCTATTCATGCATTTCATCAAATCATTAAATCATTGCATTATCATTTGCATAGGTCACATTATTGTTTTGCACTATCATTTATTATCATAATCATTCACTAGCATTTCATAATAAAACTATATTATCATTTAAATCAAATCATTTGCATAAATCTTTCACTTCATATTGCATTTATATAAATCATTAAATCATTTCACCACATGGTCATTTCATTTCACTACACCATGTGGGATTTTAAAAATTCATTATTGCAATATCTGTTTATCCCACATTTCTCATTCTCAACCTTTTTCTCATTAGAGATTCCTATTTAAACAAGACTCTCTTCTCATTTTGACCGCTACACGAATCTTACACATGCACATATCTTCACAGTTTTTCTCAATCCATTCACTAATAGCCTCTTGATGCATCTATGCTTGCAAAAATCTGAGAGCAAAAGTGCATAACAAGACTTTGGTGATAGGATGCCAATGGAGACTGGTTTTTGTTTGGAAGTATTTTGATTATCTTTGGTAGTTTAGAATAGTTTCATTTCTAGTTTTTGCTTTTAAATCTGAAATTGCTCCATTGTTGAGGTCTAGAAATGATGGTTCTCTTCCATGATGGTTCTATCGAGAGATTAATCTTCTTACAACCTATCTGATCAATCTCTCGAGGGGGCATATCATTCTTATCATATTCCTTACCAAGATATATCTGGGGCATGTATCAGTTGATCAATATTTTTCTTTGAAACAACGCAACAAGTTGCATTGTCTCAAAGAGGGGCAAAATGTAGACACTCAAATTTATCCTCAAATAACATTACTCGTCTATTGATTAAAATGATCAATTCTTTCAATACTTTCTTCTATTCATGCATTTCATCAAATCATTAAATCATTTCATTATCATTTGCATACGTCACATTATCGTTTTGCACTATCATTCATTATCATAATCATTCACTAGCATTTCATAATAAAACTATATTATCATTTAAATCAAATCATTTGCATAAATCTTTCACTTCATATTGCATTTATATAAATCATTAAATCATTTCACCACATGATCATTCATAATGCATAATAAATAATATTCATAAAACATTTCATAACCATTCATAAATTAAATAATTTCATTTCGACAAATTATCATTCTTACATAAATCATTCTCATAAAAATATTAAAATAATTCATGATAAAACATTAACAAATCATTTTCATCCACATTAAAAATATATGCATTTAATTATTTTATTCAATCCTTCACTATTGATTTAATCTATCTTATTTATCATTTCCACTCATATGCATTTCATTTCACTACACCATGTGGGATTTTAAAAATTCATTATTGCAATATCTGTTTATCCCACATTTCTCATTCTCAACCTTTTTGTCATCAGAGATTCCTATTTAAACAGGACTCTCTTCTCATTTTGACCACCACACGAATCTTACACATGCACATATCTTCACAGTTTTTCTCAATCCATTCACTAATAGCCTCTTGATGCATCTATGCTTGCAAAAATCTGAGAGCAAAAGTGCATAACAAGACTTTGGTGATAGGATGCCAATGGAGACTGGTTTTTGTTTGGAAGCATTTTGATTATCTTTGGTAGTTTAGAATAGTTTCATTTCTAGTTTTTGCTTTTAAATTTGAAACTGCTCCATTGTTGAGGTCCAGAAATGATGGTTCTCTTCCATAGAACCATTCATTTTTGAGAGCTTACAGTTTGATTTTATGAGCAAGTGGTAACCAATTTGTGTAGAAACAAATTACTGTTCATAAAGTTGTCTCCAGATTTGTATTCTTTTGATTAGATGAATTTAATATATATCAAGGATTGTTTGAGTTTATCATCACAACTTTCCTGTGATTGTGTTATTTGGCCATGGTTCTCTTTCAAGTAAAGAGTTAAATTACTTTGATCAGATAACTATAATTTTGAGTGCACAAGTGGGATTTGTGAGTAGAACTTTATCACAATATGAGTGAATTTGTTAATTATGTAAGGAATTAACATATCTTAAATCCATTGGTTGAACTCAATTTGCTGATAGGACCTCTGTTACAGTTTTATATTTGAATCCATGGCCCATGATTAGGCACTGACCTATCACAAAGCCTAAGACATGTTCATAAACAATCTAATCATATTAAATCTCTATTACTTTGGTCCTTTTGTTTAGTTGTTTAAGTTATTTTTGTTCTTTGTATCTTCATGGAGTTTTAAAGAGTTTAGAGACTAAGTTTGAGAGAATTTTATCTGTTAACCCTCTATGTGTTTAAGATGAAGATATCTAAATTATTTGTTCTCAGCAATGTTGAATGCAAGTGGGATTATGCTTGAACCTGGTAGAATTTACAATACCCATCACTCATATATCTGAGAACTATCCACTTTCATAGGTTTGTAGTTTGTTTCTTGGCATAAGGTTATTATATATTCAGGCCTACAATTAGGATCACCCTCTTGAGTCATTTGGAGCTCAAAGTGCAGAAGGCTTTCATAGCTTTGTTCATTGGATTTTCTTGTCTTCAATCCGTTGATAGTGTTGATTCCTTGTTTTAAATATGTAATCCCTGGGTTTAACAACTGTGTTTCTCCTTAGGATTGAAGGTTACAAGAAAAATAGCCAATAGATTAGTGAATCTACTGGAGAGTGAAGAAGTTGAAGAAGTGAAGATCCAGATCTGCAAATTGATTTGTAGCAGCCCCAAATTCAAAATATTGTGAAGTGACTCTGCTGCAAGAACTCAGAGAATTTATTTTCATTGATGAAGATGTCCTTGCTTCAAAGGTTTTCCTCTTGTTGAAGAGGTGGTGACTCTGTTCTAATTTTTATGCACAGAAAGGGCTATTGTTTGTTATTGTGACCTGAAATTTCTCTATTCAAAGTTGCAGTAGCTGGAGATGTGAAGGTACATGGTTCTCTGCATATTTTCATTTGCTGAACCTGTCATATTGAATACAATTGTTGTTCCATTTAAAGAATTTGTCTAAGTATTCACAAATTTTCTAGTATGCATGATTAGAATAAATTTGTATATCCTAGGGATTTATATCCATTTGCATTATCATATGTTTCAATCCCAGGTTACTGTCATATTAGAAATTATCCTAATGATCCTTCATATTGTCATGGTTATAATTATGCACAATTAAGTTAAACCTAGATTTGTATACATCTATGGATTAACAAAGGGAAATAACCATGCGATTAGATACGTTAATGCATATTGTCAAGAAGCTTTAGGATTCTAATAATCCTCAAATAGTTGACACCACAAAGTACTGGAACCCAAGTGTGAACAAGCCTAGGTTTAGCTAGTAATGGAAGGTTGTGTTTGAGAAAAAAATTAAAGATAACAAAATGCACCTGATGGATATACAAGCTCAATTAAGAGATAATCATACTAGGTCTACCAGCCAAATTGATGCACCTTTTGTAATTCTTTTGATCCATTGTATGACCAACTAGACTTGTCATGGGTTGATTACAAGGTTAAAAGTATGCTAGGCCAAGTCTATAAGTAGATGCCTAGATTTGATGGATACAATGTGTGTGAAGGAGATGCACATGTACAAAGTTTTTATAGCTGCATGGTGAAACATTATTTTGGAGATCAGGATATGTGGACAAGATTCTTTGTCAGATCTCTTGAAGCTAGAGCTAGGGACTGGTACTTAAGTTTTCCTGAGAAGTCCTTTCCTTGTTGGGATGAACTAATTGATGCTTATAGAAAATAATTTGTAAAGGAACCTTTTGATATTCTCACAAGGTTAAAGCATATTAAGAAATAAGATGAAGAGTCAAGCATTGCTTTCAGTCATAGGTTTGTTGTAGCTCTTTCATTAATCCCTAAAAATTTTAGACCTAGTACTTCAAATTGCATTCATATGTATTTTGAAGCTTTTGAGGAGGGATCTAGTGCACTATTAAAGGATTTTAGAATATTGAGTATGTAGATGGCTTACACATGTTTAGATAATATGGAAAAAATGAGGAATGAATATGTGCAAGTTCTATTGTCTTCAATTGTGGATAAACATGTTGATGAAATCAGCAACTGTGTAAAATCAAATGATCAAATGTTTTCAGTTTCAAATACAGACAAATGCATGCTTGAGAAGGAAGAAGTTAAAATTGATGCAATGTCTACCATTGATGATCATGATAGGGAAAATGTTTGTGTCTATCCTCAAGAGGATTCAAATGAGCATCTCAATGATGACACCTAGTCGAATATTAAAATGAAAAAATATGTGGATTGCTGTTATGACACCCAGTCCATTGAGTTTTCAGATTTTGATGATGGTGACATCATAGTATATCCTAATTTACAACTTGGTAATGCATATAGTTCTAGTGGAAGTCAAGAAGAGGAAGTGGTTCAAAAAATGGATCAAGACAGTGGTTTATTAAGTAGTGAACAAATCTCAAATCTATTGACCACTGAATATCAGAAATATCCAAATGTGAGTAACCCTCAATTGTTGTGTATTGCCCATATTGATTTTGACAGCGATGATAATATTCATTATGCAAGATATGATGCATGGCTCTCTAATCTTCCTTCCAGTCATGAACTAGTTGGTTAGCATGATGATGATGTGGATAAATACAAACATCCATTTGATTTTAATGATGCATTATATGATGAATGTGAAAGTGTGCAGACTAATGCAAGTTCAAAAACTTATTTTGATGAGTTAGCGACATCAGATAACCATGAGGCTTGTGTATTTGATAAGCCAATTTTTGAGAATTTTAATGCAGATTTGGACAAGTGTTTGTTTTCAGACTTAGATGAGCCTGGTTATGAGTCATTTCATGTGGATGAGGAGGTTGTTTTCAAAGAGAAATCAAATTATCTTGGTGAACCAAAATTGCTCACTCTTGAAAAAGCTTTGGATGCTAAAGATGTTGATATGTTATGTTCAGAGGATATCAAAGTAAGAAAGGTTGAGGATAGGTTAGAGATTCTTGATGATTCTCTATACCAGCATGTTGGGGCACAAAAATAGTGTGTTCCAATGTATGAGTGTATCTCTCTACATACACTCAGAGATAGTTTTCATGATGTGCCTAATCCTTTGATTATTTCTCATGAATGTTTCACCTTTGACATGAAAACTAACAAATAGATTGAACCTGATGGTACCAGGCATGTGGTAGAATATGAGTGCTGCTATTTTCAGCTGGATGAAGTTTTAATAAAGTGTGGGAATGTGAAAAACATTGAAGAAGGTTGTTTTCAGTCTGACAATGTTTTAAATTATAAATATTTTAAGTTGTTTCCACATGAAAATCAGCATTTTAAGGGTATGGCTGCTTTTGAAATGCTTGGTATTTTTAAATTTGTTAATAATGTTGTATATTATGGGTTGTTAGGAGATGCCAACATGTTTAATCAAGCAGATTGCAGTGGTATTTTCAGGTTGGTTTCAGTGAAGTGTGATGATAACTTTGTCTCTAATAGAGGTAAGAAGAGGCCTACAGTTCTTGGTGGCATTGGGCCATCATATATGGTTTGACTTATCAAACTAGAGCAGTAGGGGGCAAAGATGATCTTTTGACTCTATCACCCAATGAAGTAGGCACCTGGTCCGCTTCTCCAAAGGATTTGGATTCTTGCTATGCCCACAAGGGGCATACATCCCCAATTGGAGCCACTATTGGCACCTTCAAATTTTTAAATTTGAAGTGTCCATGTTGAATAATTTGCCATTGCACACTCAAAAGTGCACCTACAAAATCTGCCCAAGTAACCTACTTTGGAGGGTCCTACTTCGAAGCTGATTGATTTTCATGCCAAATGGATTGTTGCTCTCCATTCTCCCTAAATAAATGTACGCCTTGGTTAGATTTCAAAGCCTCATGATCAAATTTTCTATTTTTAACAAGCCAAAAGCAAATGTAGTTTGTTCTGTTTTGCACTTGCATTTTCAGAACTTTTCAGGGTGGTCAAGTTTGACCCTCAATATCTTGTGATGAATGATGATTCAAGGAAAGCCCTCTTGCAAACATAATCAATGTACCCAAATGACCTAGTGTGTTCAATATTAGTTCCTTATAAGATTATTTGATATTTTTTTGAAGTGGCAACTTGGTGAACTTTAATCAATTTTAAATAGGTATAGTTGCAAAAAAAGTCTGAGTAGGCCACTTTGATGTTGAATATATTTCACCTCGTGACTTGTTTTTCCGAACCGTTTGTTATATTCCATTCTTGGGTCAAATTTTTACATTCCAACTCAGCTTCAGGGTCTCAGGTTGAGTTTTGATGGATTATTAAATTGTTTTCTGACTGCAATCGGGTCAAAATGGGTGTTCCAAAAAAGTTTCAAAATTTGCAATTCTAAAGGAAACCCATTTCTCGTTTTGGTCTAAAACCTCTCCAGGTCCATTTTCATAAAAGAAAGGTCATATGATGCATTATTTTAATGCATTTTAGTCACGATAAAGGCATTTGACGAGCCAGTTTACAAAGGAGGTACCTGAAATATTTTGACGATGCAAGTTTTGAGGAAATGGGTTTTCTCTAAACAAATTA
Organism: Sequoiadendron giganteum; assembly: GCA_007115665.2. Taxonomy (NCBI): domain Eukaryota; kingdom Viridiplantae; phylum Streptophyta; class Pinopsida; order Cupressales; family Cupressaceae; genus Sequoiadendron; species Sequoiadendron giganteum. Next base: position 377,160,530 of record CM021110.1, read on the forward strand.
TAGAGTCCATACACAAATTTTTGTGAATTCAAGTGCTTTGGTTTACCCATAGTGAATTTTCCTTATTTGATTCGTATGTGAAATTAAAAATTGCTATATTTCCTAAAGTCTAAAAGAAAAATATTTAAAATATCTTAAGTATTTTTAATACCTTCAAAAATGGAATGCAACAAGATTAGGGAATATTTCAATTTTTATTGTTTTATAAAGTTAAAACATTATAAACTTTGCAACAAGCTTTGCCCTGAGCCCGCGAAGGCTTTTGCTCATGGTAGTAGAAGGTCACAAGGGCACGAGGAGAATGCTGGAGGAAATGTTTGGTGCATATTTTGATCTGCTATTTCTATTGCAGTCAACATTAAGGTATTTCTCTCTCCATTAAGGCATCTTTGATGATTTTCAACCAGAATTGTTACAGAGTTCAAGTGCAGTCACATTTTTTTTGTCTTCCAATTGAGTTTTGGAGGCTCTGTTTGGATCAAAGTTACTGCTCCATGGTCTGAAATCATACATTGATGATTACTAATACCAAGGTAGAGATTTTAAGCATGTTTGGGATGGATTTTGAATACTTGTAGCCATTAAAAATCCCTCTCATTCAAAAAAACGACCCTAGATTGCACTTGCAGTCAGAATGTATCAAAATTATTTGAGGAAATTTTTCAGCATTCGAATGGAAAAGGAGATTAGAAAAAATAGAAATCAAGCAGAGCTTGCTAGCCCATGAAGAGATGGGCTTACGTCAGAAAGAAGGAACAACACAAGGATTGGTATCTCCGAAGAAATATTTCAAGACTTTAAAATATTTTGTTGAAGTTGTTTAATGCCTTGGCCGTTGGTCTGAGCAAGTTTTTTGTTGCTGTCAAAAGAAATGAAGGGAACTGGGGAGGAAGATGGAGCCTGTGAAAAATGTTTAAAGGCAATGTTTTAAAGCTTCATTGGTGTTGTTAATATTTTATTTTGGACTTTATAACATGCTTTTCCATGAGCCCAAGCATTTTGATGCTATCGTCAGATGAGAGAAAAGGGGAAGCGGGCATTAGTGAGTTCTCATGGTGGGGCTCATGCATAAAGCTTTAATGTATTGTTTGATATTTTATATTTCCCCATGAAATAATTTTGGAGTTTTCACTATTTTAAAAAGAAAAGTTTTAAAATATAATGTGAAAAGTGAAAAAGCCTGGGGAGATGAGTCTAGTGCTCAGGGAAAATAATTAAAATTTTCACCAGACAGGTAAAGAGTTCAAGATAAAGTGTGAAAGCATTGGTGCATATATTTTAAAAAGCCTGATTAAGTGAATTAATTAAATTCACTTTGTGAGAAAATATTTTCTTTGCTCGGGTGAATGAGTTTTCATTGATAAAATAATTTTGCTTTGGATAGGGAAATATTAAAAGAGGAAAAACTTCTTCACGGGAAAATTATTTTCTTCAGCTGTGAAAAGACAAAGAGAAGAATAAAAGTTTTGCAAAAGGAGCAAATATTTTCACTACAAGGTAAAATGTAAAATGCAGCAAAACAAGAGCAGATTAAAATGGAATAAAGACTTTCACGGAGATATTTTTCAGCTGCAAAGATATTTTCAACAGCAAGGGCATAATAGAGAAGGTCATCATGAGAGGAATATTTTTCTATTAGAGGGGCAACAAATGCAAGACACATTAATCTAGGAGTAGATTGAAACTTCTTCAACAAGTAAAGGCAGTTACAGATCAACAAGAGCTAAATATGCTAGATGTCAATTGAAGATGTAATTTTAGGGTTTCTGCTTTTTCTATATCTTTTTTATTTTTCTCATTTGTATAGGTTCCAAACTTCTAAATTAGGAGAGTAAGGTAGAATAGTGCTGAGTTTGAGTCATAGATAGAATATGTAAATTGTAATAGTTTGATTTTATGAGCAAGTGGTAACCAATTTGTGTAGAAGCAAATTACTGTTCATAAAGTTGTCTCCAGATTTGTATGCTTTTGATTATATGAAATCAATATATCAAGGATTGTTTGAGTTTATCATCACAAATTTCTTGTGATTGTGTTATTTGGCCATGGTTCTCTTTCAAGTAAAGAGTTATATCACTTTGATCATATAATTGTAATTTTGAGTGCACAAGTGGGATTGGTGAGTAGAACTTTATGGCAATATGAGTGGATTTGTTAATGTAAGGCATTAACATATCTTAAATCTATTGGTTGAACTTAATTTGCTGATAGGACCTCTGTTACAGATTCATATTTGACTCCATGGCTCATGATTAGGCACTGACCTATCACAAAGCCTGAGATATGTTCATAACAATCTAATCATATTAAATCTCTATTATTTTGGTCCTTTTTTTTTGTTTTTTAAGTTATTTTTTGTTCTTTTTATCTTCATGGAGTTTGAAAGAGTTTAGAGGATAAGTTTGAGAGAATTTTATCTGTTAACCCTCTATGTGTTTAAGATGAAGATATCTAAATTATTTGTTCTCAACAATGTTCAATGCAAGTGGGATTATGATTGAACCTGGTAGAATTTACAATACCAATCACTCATATATTTGAGAACTATCCACTTTCATAGGTTTGTAGTTTTTTGCTTGGCATAAGGTTATTATATATTCAGGCCTACAATTATGATCACCCTCCTGATTCCTGTGGTGCTCAAAGTGCAGAAGGCTTTCTTAGCCTTGTTCGTTGGGTTTTCTTGTCTTCAATCCGTTGATAGAGTTGATTCCTTGTTTTAAATTTGTCATCCCCTGGTTTAGGCACTATGTTTCTCCTTAGGATTGAAGGTTGGAAGAAAAATAATCAACACTTAGGAAAAAACCAATTCTTCTCAGGACCATGTATATACTATTTCTTCATCGAAGTTGGAAGAATATTATGGGCTTGGATACAAAATTATTTCTAAAAATAGATATAAAGAAAAAATGGAACAAAATTATAAGGATCAAGTGAAGTCTATATCATACTTTTATAAACAAGGTCTAGGTTTCCAACCTTCATTCCCATATTTATCAAATGCTTTATCATCTATTGCATTTATGAAATCTTTTGATAAGCAAGAAATATTTTCTTCATAAGAGAACTAAATGTTTCCTACTTTTGAGCAAGAGCATATTTTTTCAAGGCTTCTCACAGTCTGCTTGATTACTCTTCCTTTGAAAACATGAAATAAATTTTACAACAAAAGCTCATTTTATGCATATCATCAAGTGCATGGTCATTCTATCAATGAAAGTCAGGTCTTGAGTAAAAATACAACTTAGTGATTGTGGTTCTCTCCCATGTGTTGATGCACCTAATCCTTCTATGCAATAATGATCTTTATTATATGGTGTTGCTCCTCACTATGTAGCATTTGTAGCTGTATGTGAGCACAAATCCTTTACTTGAACCTACAAGTACAAGGTCATGTCAACAACAAGAGAAAAAATGACTTTAGAAATATGGCTGATGACTTTTTTTATGAAATTAAAACCCATTATAGAATGGTGCACAATCAAGGAAAAAAAGGAGTAGTATGGTATGGGTGATCAAAGGGGTATAAAGGAAGGAAATTTGTGAAGGAAAGAGTGGTGGGAGGATTTATAGAGAAACTCATGATGGGAAAATGAATACTTTCCTCAACCAAGATGGGACATGTACCAGAGTAGGATAGGTGAGAGATATGCAAAAGAAAACCAAAACCAAAACTTCCAACATCTAGTGATGGGAGGAAACAAGGTACCTCTCAATAGAAGATCCCCTGATAAATGTGTTGGCTTTGTTTTGGATTTTTTTTTTGGAAGACTATAATTGATAGGTTAAAAGGAAATCTGTTTTTCATAAAATATTTGGGAGAATGACCAGAAAAGGGTAAAATTATCCACTGGTGTCAAAAGTAATGGTATAAATATATCAACATGAAATTACACTGAGAGGCTTCTTTATGTTGGAATGTTAGTAAAGAAGGGTAGAAGAAATAAATTCTAAAGGGAGGACCCTATTTAATGAATGGATCCAAATTCTTTATTAAAGATTGAGAACCAAAATTCAACCCCTTGAAGCAAGAGATCGAAAAAGGTACCACAAAGGTTTAGGCTATACAACCTACTATAGGAGTATTGGGATCACAAAAATTTGGAGGACATTGGAAAAAAATAGGTGCCTTTATTGGTGTATATGAAAATATTGAGGAAGAGGACTTAGGTATATATGCTAGAATCTGCATGGAAGTACCATCCAATGAACCAATGCCATCAAAAATTAAAATTATAATGAAAGGAGTATGGAGAAAGAAGGTGGAAAAAGACATACCACCATGAAAATTATTGTCATGTATGTCATATGAGAATCATGCAAAAGAGTGCCTGAAATGAAAATTAAAGAACTCAAGGGACAAATTAACTAGAGACAAGGAAAATAAAATTGTAGAAGGGTCAGATGAAGGGGGTCCCACAAAAATAAGAATTGTGGGTCTAGTAAAGAAGGATGATATTGCAAAGGAGGAAGGAAAAAACAATCATTTAGAACCAAATAAAAAATTAGCACCGAGACCCATGGGATGTAGCAGAGGAAAGGTTGAGGGGGATGCAAATGGGGTCAAGGTGGAGAAGGAGGAAAATAGTGGGAAATTAAAAAGATAAAAGGAGGTGGAGAAAAATGGAAATGAATTGCATATGGAGGGACATAAATAAAAGGAAAAAAAATAATCATAGTTCAAAAAAGTCTGATGAAGGACTTATAGATAGCGGGCAAGATGCCATAAAACCAATAGAGGAGAGATTAATAGTGAAAACTTCATCAAAAATAAAGAAAGATAAGATAGGAAAAAAGAAACAGAGTTAGGAAAGCAAACAAATAAAAAATAGAACAAGCTATAATGTAAAATAATAGAGGAAGTTGAGATCAGGGAAGGGAGGCTCCCTTCTCAAGGAGCCATGATTATCCTAATATAGAATATCGAGGGTGTATCCAACCTTGAAAAAAGGTGCATGATCATGTGTCAAATTGATTTGAATAATTTGAACATAGTGTTACTATAAGAAATAAAGTTACTAGAGGAAGACACAAAGAAATTTACAGACAGGTGGAGGAAATGGCACAATGTTTTTGTTCCTGCTATAGGGAAAATATGATTTTTTAGCATCTTGTGAGATCCATACAAGGTGATAGTGTTATGCCTTGCATAACCACCCCATCTTTTGCCTTGGTCAAAATAGGTCCCCCTTTGTGTTTTTTTTATCTCTTGTTGTCTTTCAAACAAAGTCTGGAGTCTTTCTCCTTCCAACACTTTGTTTTATTTTATTTTGGTCTGTCAGAATCAGAGCCAGAACCAAATAGGGTTCTAAAACCACAATCAAAATTCGTTTCGGGCCCCATCTCGATAGTCTTTTCTTTCGGTCTATTGTTTTGTATTTATCGAACTCGGAGCCAGAGTGGGCGTTAGGTTGGCGTTTATTGAAAATTGCAAAATCTAAATTCATTTTCGCCTCCACCTCCGCTTTTCAACTTTTGGTTTTAGTCTTGTCCTTGTGTTAAGTTTTATTATGTTGGTTCTTTTGTTTTACTTTTTGTGTTGAGTTTTGTTTTCTCCTTTATTGGCGGAACCGGAACCGGAATGGGAATTAAGTTAGGAGATTTCTTAAGTTTCTGAATTAGTCTCCATTTTGATTCTGCCCCTGTCGCTTTTGGATCGTTGACTTTTTGACTTAAGTCACACTACAGTGAAGTATTGGTTCTCTTTTGGTTCCGACTCCACCCGATTGCATTTAATGCATTAATGACAACTGCTCATGTAGGTAAGAACTCTGATTTTTACCTCCATTTAAGGATTAAACGTATCATTATTATCATTATTTTAAACTTGAAGAGCAAGGAAGAGCACCGATGGAGTTCATGAGAGCAAATCGATTGAACGAGGAGAAGATTATTGCTTGCGAATCAGTTCAGAAGGTTAGCTGGGTTCTTTTGTTTTCGAGGTGGGGTTTCTTATCATTGTTGTTCTTCATTTATTTATTGTTACATTTTTGTGTTTGCTCGTGCTTTGAATCATTTTGTTTTAATGAATTTGTGGTTCTTAGTTAGTGTTTGTTTGCGTAGGTTCTTGTTTTGTTTGTTTGTCTAGTTCTTCCTCATTGCTTTTACTTTTGTTGTTGATTCTTTGTGTTTTAGAGCACTGTCACTTTCACGTTTTAGTCGTGATCGCGTCGTGCTATTTTGATTTACAGTAAGTTAGATTAAATTTAGGTTTTAAATGGTGTTAGTTGGATTAGAGATTTACAGTGAGGTAGATTAGAGATTTACAGTGACTTAGGGTTAATTGAATCTCGTTTTTACTTAGGGTTTTATCGCGTATTCAATCTGGTAAAACGACAAGGTTTAAAATCCGTGCCCTAGTTTTCATGTCATATTTCCTAGATTAGGGTTTCGTGTATGTCTGTGATCACTTTTAAAGGTTAAAATATGATGCCCTAAAATAAAGTCGCTCCTGGTCATATGGGGATGGTTTCATCGAGTCCTAGGTTAGCCCCATATCATTTTTGAAAATGGCCTAGTTTGAAACCATGAAGTTCTGTTTTAAATTGATTAAAGTCTTGGATGAAATCATGGTCAACCTGGTCAGAAGCGGGATTGGAATATTTTTTGAACTTGAGAATTCTGTTTTCCAAAAGGTATCGATTCTAGTTTCATTCCATTTCCGACTCCACCCATAGTAAGGAGTTTTACTTTATGAAAATTTTTACCTAGCGGAAGCGGGAGCGAAACCAAACCCGATTATGAAAATAGAAAATCTAAAGGAAATAGAGTTGATTTCCATTCTGGTTCCGGTTCCGGTCACTATCCCGTCTCTGACTCCGATCCCGCTTTGTATTAGTAGATTGTCCATTCCGGTTTTGACTCTGATTCCGACAGTATGTAAAGGAGACTGTTTAGAATATGTTTCTGCCTGGTTCCACCTTCGGTGCATATATAAAAGGTATGGTTTTAAAAGCATGTTTTATGATGATATTCAGAGATCTAATTAGAGGTTTTTGTGATAGGAAAGCTAGAAAATGTCAGGAACATTAGGAGAAGCTGCTCAAAGGAATCGGCCTGCAGGGACATCAAAGGCAACACCTAAAGAAAAGAAAATTAAGCTTGAACAATTGCCTTATACCTTAAGGTATAATCCCGGGAGTCCAGTTATCCAAGTCAGCAAAGTGGAATCCGACTGGTCAGATATCACCGACACAAACTTGGGCCAGTACAACTTTGAGGAGGCACATGCTGAAACATTCAATGAGGATGCGATGCCTAGAATGAAGAGGATTGCAGAGTCTGGTTTAGCTCATATCACTTTGTTTGCATTGCCAATCTAATGCCCAGAGTTGATCTTAATAGCTGCAAGTGCTTACAATCCATTTACTAGACAGTGCATGGATTCCTAGAACAATGTGATCATTGATCTTACTCCTAAAGCATTGCAAAGTATATTCAATGTCCCTGATCCTAAAAGCTTGGTGCAGTTGGATGAGGCGGAGGCCTTGAAGAAATAAGGTCAGTATAAGGACTCCAATAAATCTCATTTGAACAAGAAGTGGTTGAAGATTGAAAAGAAATCTTTAAGCAAGCTTGCAGACCAGCCAAAGAGGGCAGATTTCTACAAGGAGGTATCAGACATAATTATGATGCTGTCAAGAGTTTTTGAGAAAAGAGATACATTTCGGTTCAAGGAGTGGATGTTTCCTTTCATCTAGATAATTTTAAATACAAAAGAACAGTTTGATTGGCCTATGATCTTATCAAATGCTATTCATAATCAACTGGGAAACATCAGAGAAACTAACCGTTTCTTTATGACCTCTTATATTGTGTATGCAGTAGCGAGATTTGGTATCTTCCCAGGTTTAGACAGAGTAGGGATAATGGGAGCCTTGGATGGACCGAAGAAAGTGTGGGAGCATTATGACCAGTTGTCTCTACAAGTTTCTGAGACTCAATTCAGAAGAGTCAATGATGCATTTATATATGTAGTCATTAATAAATTGAATGGAGATGCAGGGTATAGGTTGAGTCAAGAAGCCATGGCATTCATTGCTGAATGGGGATGTTGGTATATTCAATACCCCAAATTCACATATTTTAGGTTAGCTGGTTTTGAAGGCCATCCACATCTACTTCCAAGGTGCTGCAATAATAGAATGGTGTTGATGGAATTTGTATATCAGGCTCTTGGAGTTAATGCTCGATTTGGGATAAAACATAAAACTAGATGTCATAAGTTTCCCATGAAGTTGGGTGATTATGGCTGTCAACATCTAGTAGGAGCAAAGGTTGTTTGTAGGGAGCTAATACAGTTGAAATTGGGATTATACATAGCTCGTAAGTGTTTTGATCCAAAGGGTAAGATGTATGCCTTGTCGCCTTCAGTGTTTACAAGACATGTCAATTTGCTAGAGGATTTTTGGAGTGACCGACAAGATGAGTATGATCTAAGGAAGAAGAATTATGAAAGGCTATCTGTCGCACTCATGTCTGAGCTTGGTGTTAAAGAAAATACTCCTGACACATTGGTGGATGATGGAATTGTATTGAATCCATCCTATGAGGCTTTGAACATTGGCACCAAGAGTCTGGATCCAATTGACTGGGACAGTGAAGAAACCATTGATATTAAGCGGATTGGAAGGACAGTGTTGGATAGGAGTGTGCAATGGTTAGTGTTAAGAACCCAGACTCCTCAAGGACCAACCCCTAAAAAGGGTAAAGGATACAAGAGGATCAAAAGGAAGACACCTCCTAAAGAGCCTTTGGAGTTCTTTCCTCCAGATATTGATGAAATAGAACTTGAAGCAGCAGGGGATGAAGAGGAAACACAAGAAGGGGATGTTCTAGTAGGATCTGTTGTTTCAACACCTACATTAGGTGAGTCTTCCGAACAAATCCCATTTACAAAATAGCAGAAAGGAGAAGTTCAAGAAGGAGCTCTTGATAGCATGGCTGAAACGGCCAAGGGAAAATAAGTGGAGAGGGAGATTCATGAGGTTGGAACAGATTCAGATGAAAATGAGTCAAATAAAGATATGCAAGAAAACATGCCTCTAGAGGAGGATATTGAGTAGGTTTTGACACAAGAAGAGCAATGGAAGCTGTTTGAAGAGGTGAAAAGAAATTCTGATGCAAGAGCTGCAGTGGAGAAACAAAAGGAAATTGATGCTAAGGTACAAGTTGATGCTATACTGCACCAACAACAATTAAGAACTAGACAAAGTAAAGCTAAGGCAACAACTGATGAAGTGGAAAAACAAAGAAGACAACAAGAACATGAAATCAAGGTCAAAGAAGAGAATGACAAGTTGGAACTAATACAGAAGATCCATGACCTTGAGGAAGAGAAGGAAAGGAATCGGAGGGAAAAGGAAATCTTGTTTGCTAGGTTGAAACTTGTAGAGGAAGTTCACCAAAGGCAAGAAGGAGTAGGACAATTAGAAAGGGAAAAAGAAGCCGAAGAGCTAGTTAAGAAACAAGAAGAAGAAGAAGCAAAGGTAGAAAAACTTAAGACTTTAGAGGCAGAACGATTCGAAAGGGAAAGACTAGAGGTCTTAGAAAAAGAGAAATTGGAAAGGGAAGCTCTAGAAAGAGAAAGAATAGAGAAGGATAAATTAAAAAAAGAAAAGTTGGAAAAGGAAAAAGTGGAGAGAGATCGGTTGGATGAAGAGAGTCTAAGGAAAGAAGAGGAAGATAAGAAAAGGCAAGAATAGAAGGATAGGGAAGAGGCTAAAAAGCTTGTGTAGATGCATATACTACAAGAACAACAAGAAAAATCAAGGGTTGACTCTCAACCTCAGGTAAATATGAAGCCACCTTCTACCATTACTTCCTCTTCCTCTATGATGACTACTGCTCCAATTGCTCCTACTTGGTTAAAATTGGACCTGCAGAAGAGGGTAGTAACCCCTTCACAACCTCTCAATTGGGAGGATATGATGAAGGAGATCGAACAAGAGAGGCCCAAAAAGAAGGCCAAAATTCTACATTCTACCCGACTCACAGATAAAGGAGAGATTGTTGCTGAATGTGCCATGCCAATGACATAAAAGGAGGTAGGGGACATGCATCTAATAGATTATCAATTGAGTACTGTCAACTTGGGAAGGCCCACTAGGAATCAACAGATGAACTTGATTGATGTGGTGGCTTCAACAACCAAGTCAAGAATGATCAAGGATAAAAAAGAAGGATGAGCTTAAGGCTCAGTTGGATCAATTGCATTCATTCTTGAAAAGTGTCTCCTCTATGAGATCACAACAAGTAACGGCCATTGAGACTCCTATTTTGTTAAGCAAAAAGGAGGTAAATGATTTGGTGCAGGTAAGAAGCAAAGTGGAGATGGTAGACAAATGGATAGACAAGTTGAATCAAGAAGTAAGGGAATTTTTGATTGAAGGTTTTGAGGTCATAAAAGGGATAGAAGAGTTAATAGGACAAATGCAGCAATATATTGAAGCATCGAAAAAACAAGAAGAGGAGTATAAATAGTATAGTCAGAAATTGGAAAAGGTTAGTGAATTGCCTTTAACTACTCTTCTTGAACAATCAATACTTGAGGAGGACAATAAGGATTTTGTGGAGAAGACCTCTCGCATACTCTGATTCAGGACAGATTTCTTGTGTAAACACAAGAGTGAGGGCCAAGATGTTGTTAATAATTTAACTGAACAATTTGAGGAGCTAGAAGTAGTCATTGCCATCATTGTAGATGTAAATGTATTAACGAAAGAAGGCGTGTCTTTAAGTCAGATCAAAGAGAAATGGGATGATAGATTTGGAGAAATCATGTAGAAAGGAGATGATGGAGAAGATTTGATGATAGATCGGCTGATGGATGTCAAGGAAGAAATCAGAGCTGCAAGAAGAGAATTGGTAAAGATAAAAGGTATGAAGGAGTTTGCTACAGCAAAATTGGATCAAATCAAATTTGAAGATAGCTGGGTTGATGGGCCAGAATTAGATACACTGTAGCAAGTCTTCGCCAGTTATGATGAGTTCATCATAGATCCAGGTTCACATGCATAAATCTTCTGCATGCATGACTTTCTTCTTCTTTGCATGTTGCATGCAACACTGATAGTTTTTGGAGCGCATGACTTCTTTTTCTCTTCTATTTTCTCTTCCTTAGTTTAACTGGATGTCTAATGTAAGAATTCAGGATCAAATTGATCTAAGTTTCCAATAGAATTTTAGTTCCTAAAAAGGTGGATAACCTAAAATAGAAGTGGAGTTTGAACTTTTGTATATCTATAAATACCCTGTGAGTATCATATTGTAAAGGTTGGCTAATTGAGAATAGGATTGGCTTACTTGATTTAGGAGATAGAATTTTGTAGTGATTACAAAGATACTTTGTACTTAATCTTTTACAGTTAATAGAATTACAGGTTTTACACAATATGGTATTACAATTGAGTTTTTCTATTTGATAAGGCTGATAAATTATAATCTATCTGAATGCCAGTGATTGTGATGAAGCATGCTAGTTTCTTATGTGATGAAAGTCATTAGAAGAAACCAGATTTAAGGATTATCTTATTGGATTATCATTGAATTGAAGTTATTAGAGTCTATTGATCTATAATCTTGGTGATGAATGAATGTGTGTTGTTTTGAAATCCTTGAAATATTTATGATGTGTAATTGTGAAGTTAATTAAGCACCTAAAATGTATGCAGTGGTATAGATTATGCTATAGATTGTGTCATTTTATGGTTTTCTTGATCTGATTGGAAGAACATTCATTATTCGAAGATATATGTCAGGATGATAGATAAATTTGATTCATACTTACTGGTTTACCCCTTTGATCTAACTTTTTATTTTGTTTGAAAACCCATTGATTTACTAAAAGAGTTTGGTAAAAATGAGTCATCCCTTGAATCTTTTGTTACCAGCACAGGCCCCTTGAATATTACAGTTGCATGAACCGATTGAGTGACACCAGACTGTTGAGAACCAACTACCAAGACCTTGAGAGTTAGGCTACTACATGTTGTCTTTCTTTTTCAAGAGAAATAGAGTAGAAATATTATGTTTTAACATTGTTTGTGTCATTTTCATCATCAACAGAAATTGGCGCTAGAGGGAGGGGTGAAAAGAACAAGCTATCTCGCATAGGGTCATTCTCATTGGATAAATACAAAAGGATTCTCAGATCTTCTGTTGATCTTGAACCGTTACAAGAATTACAAACTCCGGTTAGACCTAGACCTCGTGCTCGTAGGGTAGAGATACCTACCTTGCCACCACCACTTACTCCGCCTGGATTTCCACCAATTCCACTTACACCACCACCAATTTAACCTACATCACCACCTCCAATTAGGCCAGTATCACCACCAATTCAGCCTATATCTACTCAACCCATCCCACCAATGGCTTATTTTGTCAACAATCCCTCTTCATTAGGGACTATTCCTAGGGGATTCCATGATTTACCAAAGAACCCAGAGAAGTTCTATCTGAAATACATGCATGGAGAATCGAGAAGTGCTGAGGAACATATACAGGCATTCAAAGATGCTTGCACATGAGCTCAGGTTGCTCATCAAGATATTGTATGTAGATTATTTCCTTATTGTTTAGGAGATATGGCATATAACTGGTACTTAAATTTTCCCAGAGTATCTATTCTAGGTTGGACAGATTTGGAAAATTCTTTTATTAATCAATTCAGGGTTTATGTAGACCCTGCAATATTATATCACCAGTTTGCCACCATCAGAAAGGAACATCATGAGCCACTTCCCTTGTTCAACACTAGGTTCCAAAGGATGTATCATAGGCTATAAGAGCCTTACTTAGTGCCCGAGGCTATGGCCATACAGATGTATCTAAGAGTTGTTGATCCTTTGATTGGCCTGTTGTTGCAAAGAACTTATCAACTTGATGAGATAGACTCTCTATCTAAAATTTATCATCTGTCTATCGAATTGCAACAATAGATAAGTCTGCAATCTGGAGGTTTAGGAGCGGCTCTTCCTCCTATGAATTATCAGATGCCTAATCCACTCTTGTATAACACTATCCCTAGGATGTCTTATTCCCAATATGGACCTACATTTGAGTTGCAAATCCACCTATTGTGCCTTTCTTCGGCAATGGCATGCAAGATCACTCCCATCAAACTCAACATCAGCCTCAAAATCAACCACAACAAATGGGAGGATCAACCCATGTCCATTCCCCATCCATAGTCCAAAATGTGCAAAATGAACAAACTATTCAACTCACAAGTGAGTTAGAGACTCTCAAGAAGACTCTCTCTCAGATGTCAAATGACATGGCACAACTTAGACAAAACCCTCCTTCCAACCAAAACCAAAATTATAACAATCAGGGAGGGTATAACACTCAGGGAAATTACTCCAATCAAAACCAAAATCAGAACACCAATCAAAATTTCCAGAATCAGAACTCCTCAAATCAAAATTATCAAAATCAAAATAGAGGATACAATCAGAGGTTGAATAAAAACAACAACAATAATAGGCAGTGGAATACTGGGCCTAACAACGGGGGAGTTCCCCATAATTATCAAATAGGTGAGGAAAGACCACATACTGATAATGTTGCTAATTTGAATTTTATGACCAATTGGTGTAGGTTGTATGATAGAACAACACATTCTGAGGTTAATTGACTAGATATTAAGAAAATTGTGAAAATTGCACAGGATGATGCCCATCCTCCAGTAGGAAATTCCAATCATGACAATGAGCCAGTCAGCACTGCCATGACTTATGAAACCATTGAAGAAAAATATCAGCTCCCCATACAAGGGGATAATGAGCCAGAGGAAGATGTCTATGATGGTCAAGCTTTCCAATCTAAAGGTGGTCACTTTCTAAGGAATTAGAATAAAGGCCATTCACTACATCTGCACCCCCTAACAACATGGTTCCACCAAATCAAAATGTAAATAAAAATCCACCTCCACCAAAGGGACCTTCTGATTCTCAGAATAGAGGTAATCCACCTTCATTTCCTAAATATCAAGTTAGGAATGATTCAGAGTTTGATTTTGTTGCAGAATTACAAAGGCAGAAGACATCACTGTCTTTCTTTGACATCATGAAATGGTGCCCAGCTCAACAGGAGGTGGTATTAAAAGCTTTGGAAGAGGCAGATCACCTAAAAGGGAAAGGTAAGATGAATCCAGCAAAGGAGACAAATGCAGCTATGTATAAAGGTAAGACTAGTACCCCACCTTTTCTGTTAAGTTTAAGAATCTTTGGAAAGAATCTACACAATTGTTTATTAGATTCTGGAGCATCAGGGAATGTCATGCCTTTTTCAATTTGTAAAAAGTTAGGATTGAGTCCTATTCCAACCAATAAAAAGGTGATTCAAATGGATAAAACCGAATTCAAATTTGTAGGTGAGTTGAAGAACATGCATGTGCAGGTTGGATCAGATCCAAGGATCTAGACCTATATAGATATCCAAGTAGCTGATATCCCAGAAACTTATGGTATGCTCCTAAGTCGAGAGCTAATGAAAAGCATAGGGGAGTATCTGTCCTTGGACTTCTCACACACATGGTTACCATGGAAAGGAGTTGCCACACATATAAGAATTGAAAGTGAACCTGGGCTCAAACACATGATCATAGAATATGATGCTTCAAATGAAGTAGCATTCTTTGAGACTGAGATAGGTGTTTACAAACAAGAGGAAGTCCTTACTTTATGGATAATTTTCTCTTGGAACATAGTGATTCAATGATCTACATCAACCAGCAGGTTCTGGTAAAAAAGTTACAACAAGATAGGCTGGTTTTAGGAGGAGGCACTGACTTGAGAAGTTTACTGTTCCCTAATTGGTGTAGGATTCACTATCATAACCATTCAGAATTAACATGTAAGTCATGCCTAGATATTCTAAGTTATATAGATCAGCCCCAACAAAAAGGCCAGGAGGAATATGAGACTCCCATCAATGAGTTCTCTTTCAAAGTTAAAGATGCAACCATTCTTACACGGGCTAGTCTTTCTCAACAGGAAGGCCTTTCACCAGAAGAATAGACTCAAGTTGTTTGTTTTGAAGTTAAAAAGAAATGTGAGATGTCCCAGTTCCTATTTGATACACCAGCCCCACATACTTTGCCAATACCCGAGGAATTGATAAGAAGTGAGTTGGATTATAATTTGACTCAAGAGGGTGTTTAGGAAGTAATTCTTGGACAGGCTGAAAACATAGAAAAATCCTCAACTCAACTCTATCCCGAGTTACATTCTGATAAACAGCTAAAGTCTGGGCCACCACATGTCACAAGTCAGTCATCCCTTGTTACACCTAAGAAGAAGGAACTTCCAGCCAAAGACCAGTTATGGACTCTTAAATTTGATGGTTCTAAATCTAAGGCAGGAAGTGGAGCAGGGATTGAGCTAACTAACCCGAAAGGAAAGACTTATTTTGCTTCTTACAAATTGCAGTTTGGATGCATGAATAATGTGGAAGAGTATGAGGCCCTTTCTTGTGGGCTTATGTTTGCTCATAAGAAGAAGGTTATTGCTATTACAGTGATGGGAGATTCTGAGGTGATTGTGAAAAAGGTACGTAGCCAATACACATGTCATAACAAAAGATTGGCTGCATATAGAAACAAGGTTTGGAATTTGATTGAAGATTTTGATGCCTTTGGAATTACTCTCATCCCAAGTGAAGCTAACCAAATTGCAGATGCTCTTGCTATTGCTGCTAGTACATTAGAGCCTATGCAAGATTCAAATCTTAAGAGTTTTTCAGTGGAGTTGATTTCGATCCCAGCTATTCCTGATAATGTCAAACACTTTCAAGTATTTAATGATGATCAACATATATTGGCCTTTTTGGAAAATTCTGATGTTTTTGAAGGGTAGATAATTGATGAATCTGATAGGGATCAGGGAGATTGGGATCCATAATATAACAGTCCAGAAGGGATATTGGATTTAAAGAGTAATAATATCCCAAAAGGGATGATAGCATTAGAAAGAATGTTTGATTCAGATCCCCAAGCTTATTAAAGAGTTCCTACAAAGAGTGAGGGAGGTAAGTATGAATCTGTTAATTTAACTCACTCAGACCCAGAAAGGAACGTTTTTATAGGGAAGACTTGTCCCCAGGAAATTAGGGATGAAATAATCAAGGTCTTGAAGCAGAATATTGAAGCTATTGCTTGGAGCTATGATGACTTGAAAACTTTTGATACATCTGTGATCACTCATACAATTCCTTTCAAGCCAGAAGCTAAGCCGTTTCGCCAAAAGAAATGCCTGGTTAATGCATTAATTGAGCCTTTAATTCAGAAAGAAGTACAAAAACTTTTGGCTGCAAGAATAATCTTTCCAGTTAGACATTCTACTTGGGTGGCTAATCTAGTTCCCGTAAGGAAGATGAATGGTGAAATCAGGTTATCTGTGGATTTTAGGAATTTAAACAAGGCCTCTGAGAAGGACAACTATCCATTACCTTCCCTTGATGAAGTATTGCAAAAGCTTAATGGATCTCAGATGATTTATTTCTTGGATGGGTATTCATGATACAATCAGGTCCTTGTAAGTTATGAGGATAGGATGAAGACTGCTTTCACTACAAAATGGGGCATGTTTGCCTATAGAAGAATGCCTTTTGGTCTCATCAATGCTGGTGCTACTTTCCAAAGAGAAATGGATGTAGCTTTTAAAGATCTGATAGGAAAATGTATAATCATCTATGTAGATGATTTGACCATCTTCTCTAAGAATAGAGAAGATCATGCTGCTGACTTGGAAAAGGTGTTAATGAAATGTATAAGTTATGGAGTTTCTTTCAACCCAAAGAAGTGTGTATTTGGAGTATCTGAAGGAAAGCTCTTGGGTCACATTATTTATGAGGAGGGAATATCCATAGATCCGGATTCAGTAGAGGCCATCTTGAAACTGACAAAGCTAGGTAGCAAGAAGGAAATGAGGTCTTTCTTTGGAAGGATCAATTTTGTTAGGAAGTTTATAACTGGGTTTGCAGAGATTGTTAAACCCCTCAATGAAATGATGAAGAAGGATGCAAAAATTGAGTGGAGTGAAGAGGCTAAATCTGCTTTTATGCAGATCAAACAATCTATATTTGAGGAACCTATTTTGACAAGCCCAGATTATTTAAAGCCCTTCTACGTTTATTCTTTTGCTTCTAAACATTCATGTGCAGTAGTTTTGACACAAAGAAGAGAAGAGAACGAGGAGATACCTATTGCTTTTATGAGCTCTCCATTTAAAAATGAAGAAGTAAGGTATTCATCAATAAAAAAACAAGCCTTTGCATTGGTGCAAGCAGTGAAGAAGTTCAGGCACTACATAATCCGAAGTCAAGTGATGGCCATAGTTCCAGATCCAGCTGTGAAATCTCTTCTGATGCAAAGTGAACTAGGGGAACGAAGAGGAAAATGGATGGCCATTTTACAAGAATTTGACCTAGAAATTCACCCAATGAAACTTGTTCGAGGCCAAGGTTTGTCAAAAGCAATGGCAGAAGTGGACAAAATTATTACTTGTCAACAATACACAGTTCAATCATTCACAAAGGATTCCTGGTATACAGATTTAGTTTTCTTCCTCCTCAATAAAAAATGTCTAGAAGGAATGAATGCTACTCAAAGGAGAGCATTGAGGATGAAGAGCGCCCATTACATGCTCAAAGAGGGATCAATCTATAGGAAGAATTTTCAAGGAATCTATCTACGCTGTTTGGATCAGTAAGAAGCAAAGCATGCTATTGCTGAGTTTCATGGAAGGCATGAAACGGGACATGGATCTACTGATGCTTTGGCGCATCAGATTTTAAGATCAGGCTATTATTGGCCTTATGTGTTTAGAGATGCACATCAGCACTACAGGACTTGTCATGTATACCAAATTTCTGCATCTAGAGAAAGAAATCCTACAATGCCGCTACAACCGGTATATGAGGTAAGGCCATTTGCCTAATGGGTACTTGATTTTGTAGGTGTAATTAATCCAAATTCTTTTGTAGGTCATAAATTCATCTTGACTGCAACAGATTACTGCACACATTGGACGGAGGCCTTGCCTTGCAAGAATAGTACCACGGAGGTGGTCATCAAGTTTCTGACTGAGAACATCACAACCAGGTTTGGAGTTCCATTTGCTTTGGTATGTGATAATGGCCCTACTTTTTGTTTTGCTGAGTTTATTTCACGGGCCTATGAACATAAAATTGTTTTGAAATATTCTTCCAATTATTACCCTCAGGGAAATGGAGTGGCTGAGTCCACAAATAAGAACTTATTGGAAGTTATAAAAAAGTTGTTAGAAAGTAACCCTAGGGACTAGCACACTTAGTTGAGATTTTCCTTATGGGCTGATCGAACCAAGATCAAAGCAGCCCTAGGGAATTCACCTTTTAAGTTAGTCTATGGTCAAGATCCAATCTTCCCCATTCATTTACAAATACCTGTTCTGAAGTTTATGTAGGAGTTTTACTCCAAGGATGATAGGATTGAGGTTAGACTACTTAATTTATTAAACATGGAAGAACAAAGAGATGCTGCTTTGCGGCAATTCTCTAAACATCAGGCTGTTGTCAAATGTTGGTTTGACAAAAGAGCCAAGATAAAAGCCTTTAGAATAACAGATCTTGTGTTATTATGGGATAAGGCTAGAGAAAAGAAGGGAGATCACCAGAAATTTGATAGACTTTGGTTAGGTCCTTACAAGTGGCCAAAATCTTAGGCAAGAATGCTTTTCATTTGAGTACCTTAACAATAGAGCCTGTTCTATTACCAGTTAATGGTCAGTTTCTCAAGCACTATTTTGGTGCATAGAAGGTCTGATGTTTTGAAAATGAATGTACTATACTGTATTATATGTAATTAAGTTTTTGTTTAGGTTTTTGTTTTTAGTTTCTAGTTTTGGTTTTTGTTTTGTTTTGTTTTGTCTTGTTTCGTTGGGGATCCTCATTTTGCTCATCTCAAGTTAGGGGGTTGTTATTCAAAGTATACTATTGGTACTAGGAGAGAAATTGGTTTAGGTATTCTCATCATAATCATTGAAAAGGATTTCATTTTGAAACTTATCTTTTATGATCATTCTAGTTTGGGTTGGAAAAGTTATTAAGGATAGAAGATATAATGTGAATATCTCATGAATTGTGATGAAAGATCTGTCACCAAATTAGAAAAACATCTGCATGAGTAATTACCTATTTGTTTTAGAATGACTCTACCTTTGATTCAAGTGAAAAATCCGATTCCATGACTATCACGAAATCCACTGTAGTTCTCAACCCACATTTTAGATTCATTCGATCTAAGTATTTGAGAAAGATGCATAAAATAATTTCCACAAGTGAAGTTAAAAAAAAAAGAAAAGAAAGAAAAGAAAGAAAGAAAAGGCAAGATCAAATATTAAGTGGGTAATCAAGTATCTCTATTAGGGCTATGGATGCCTGTCTGGCAGTAGAGCAATGCTTTGTGAGAACTAGAGGCATCTATGTTAGGGCTATGGACGCCTATCTGGCAGCGGAGCAATACCCAGGATTTTACTGCACGATAGTTAAAGGACTTAACCTATGTAGCTTAAATCTTAGGTATAGTTGTTCACAAATAGAGAAAGTATCTACAAAGAATGATGCACAATATAAGCACACACTCAGATTCAGAAATAACTCATGAGCACATTACATCTGAGATTCAAACTCGAACTTATCCTACATATATCTGATCTTATTCAAGTTAAAGTGTTTATAAGCCAAGTAGTTTTTGGGTGGCTGAAATTTTCTTTGGGTATTTTGAAAATGGGTAAACCATTTTCCCAGCCGAGTCGCCATTTGTTATGCCTTGCATAAACACCCCATCTTTTTCCTTGGTCAAAATGGGTCCCCCTTTGTGTTTTTTTTAATCTCTTGTTGTCTTTCAAACAAAGTCTGGAGTCTTTCTCCTTCCAACACTTTGTTTTATTTTATTTTGGTCTATCGGAATCGGAGCCGGAACCAAATCGGGTTCTAAAACCACAATCAAAATTCATTCCAGGCCCCATCCCAATAATCTTTTCTTTCGGTCTGTTGTTTTGTCTTTATCAGACTCGAAGCCAGAGTGGGCATTAGGTTGGCATTTATTGAAAATTGCAAAATCTAAATTCATTTTCGCCTCCGCCTCCGCCTCCGCTTTTCAACTTTTGGTTTTAGTCTTGTCCTTGTGTTAAGTTTTATTATGTCGGTTCTTTTGTTTTACTTTTTGTGTTGAGTTTTGTTTTCTGCTTTATTGGCGAAATCGGAACCGGAATGGGAATTAAGTTAGGAGATTTCTTAAGTTTCTGAATCAGTCTCCATTTTGATTCCACCCCCGCCGTTTTTGGATCATTGACTTTTTGACTAAAGTCACACTACAGTGAAGTGTTGGTTCTCTTTTAGTTTCAACTCCGCCTAATTGCATTTAATGCATTAATGACAACTGCTTGTGTAGGTAAGAACTCTGATTTTTACCTCCATTTAAGGATTAAACATATGATTATTATCATTATTTAAAACTTGAAGAGCAAGGAAGAGCAGTGGTGGAGTTCATGAGAGAAAATTGATTGAACGAGGAGAAGATTATTGCTTGCGAATCAGTTCAGAAGGTTAGCTGGGTTCTTTTGTTTTCGAGGTAGGGTTTCTTATTGTTGTTGTTCTTCGTTTATTTATTGTTACGTTTTTGTGTTTGCTCGTGCTTTGAATCATTTTGTTTTAACGAATTCGTGGTTCTTAGTTAGTGTTTGTTTGCATAGGTTCTTGTTTTGTTTGTTTGTCTAGTTCTTCCTCGTTCCTTTTACTTTTGTTGTTGATTCTTTGTGTTTTAGAGCACCGTCACTTTCACATTTTAGTCGTGATCGCGTCGTGCTATTTTGATTTGCAGTAAGTTAGATTAAATTTAGGTTTTAAATGGTGTTAGTTGGATTAGAGATTTACAGTGAGGTAGATTAGAGATTTATAGTGAGGTAGATTAGAGATTTACAGTGAGTTAGGGTTAATTGAATCTTGTTTTTACTTAGGGTTTTATCGCGTATTCAATCTGGTAAAATGACAAGGTTTAAAATCCGTGCCCTAGTTTTCATGTCGTATTTCCTAGATTAGGGTTTTGTGTATGTCTGTGATCACTTTTAAAGGTTAAAATATGATGCCCTAAAATACAGTCACTCCTGGTCATATGGGTATGGTTTCATCGAGTCCCAGGTTAGCCCCATATCATTTTTGAAAATCGCCTAGTTTGAAACCATGAAGTTCTGTTTTAAATTGATTAAAGTCTTGGATGACGTCATGGTCAACCTGGTCGGAAGCGGGATCAGAATCATTTTTGAACTTGAGAATTCTGTTTTCTGAAAGGTATTGATTCTAGTTTCATTCCATTTCTGACTCCGCCCATAATAAGGAGTTTTACTTTATGCAAATGTTTACCTAGTGGAAGCGAGAGTGAAACCGAACCCGATTATGAAAATAGAAAATCTAAAGGAAATAGAGTCGATTTCCATTCTGGTTCTGGTTCTAGTCACTATCCCGTCTCCGACTCTGATCCCGCTTTGTATTAGTAGAGTGTCCATTCTGGTTTTGACTCCGATTCTGGCAGTATGTAAAGGAGACTGTTTAGAATATGTTTCTGCCTATTTCCGCCTCCGGTGCATATATGAAAGGTATGGTTTTAAAAGCATGTTTTATGATGATATTCAGAGATCTAATTAGAGGTTTTTGTGACAGGAAAGCTAGAAAATGTCAGGAACATTAGGAGAAGCTGCTCAAAGGAATCAGCCCATAGGGACATCAAAGGTAGCGCCTAAACCAAAGAAAATTAAGCCTGAACAATTGCCTTATACCTTAAGGTATAATCACAGGAGTCCAGTTATCCAAGTCAGCAAAGCGGAATCCGATTGGTTAGATATCACTAACACAAACTTGGGCTAGTACAACTTTGAGGAGGCACATGCTGAAACATTCAATGAGGATGCGACACCTAGAATGAAGAGGATTGCGGAGTCTGGTTTAGCTCATATCACTTTGTTTCCATTGTTAATCCAATGCCCAGAGTTGATCTTAATAGCTGCAAGTGCTTACAATCCATTTACCAGCCAGTGCATGGATTCCCAGAATAATGTGATCATTGATCTTACTCCTCAAGCATTGCAAAGTATATTCAATGTCCCTGATCCTAAAAGCTTGGTGCACTGGGATGAGGCATAGACCTTGGAGAAATATGGTCAGTATAAGGACTCCAATAAATCTCATTTGAACAAGAAGTGGTTGAAGATTGAAAAGAAATCTTTAAGCAAGCTTGCAGACTAGCCAAAGAGGGCAGATTTCTACAAGGAGGTATCAGACATAATTATGATGCTGTTAAGAGTTTTTGGGAAAAGAGATACATTTCGGTTCAAGGAGTGGATGTTTCCTTTCATCTAGATAATTTTAAATAGAAAACAACAATTTGATTGGCCTATGATCTTATCAAATGCTATTCATAATCAATTGGGAAACATCAGAGAAAATAAGTGTTTCTTTATGACCTCTTATATTGTGTATGCAGCAACAAGGTTGGGTATCTTCCCAAGTTTAAACAAAGTAGGGATAATGGGAGACTTGGATGGACAAAAGAAAGTGTGGGAGCACTATGACCAGTTGTCTCTACAAGTTTCTGAGACTCAATTGTGAAGAGTCAATGATGCATTTATATATGTAGTCATTAATAAATTGAATGGAGATGCAGGGTATAGGTTGAGTCAAGAAGCCATGGCATTCATTGCTGAATGGGGATGTTGGTATATTCAATACCCCAAATTCACATATTTTAGGTTAGCTAGTTTTGAAGGCCATCCACATCTACTTCCAAGGTGTTGCAATAATAGAATAGTGTTGATGGAATTTGTATATCAGGCTCTTGGAGTTAATGCTTGGTTTGGGATAAAACATAAATCTAGATGTCATAAGTTTCCCATGAAGTTGGGTGAGTATGGCTGTCAACATCTAGTAGGAGCAAAGGTTGTTTGCAGGGAGCTAATACAGTTGAAATTGGGATTATACACAACTCATAAGTGTTTTGATCCAAAGGGTAAGATGTATGCCTTGTTGCCTTTACTGTTTACAAGACATTTCAATTTTCTAGAGGATTTTTGGAGTGGCCGACAAGATGAGTATGATCTAAGGAAGAAGAATTATGAATGGCTATCTGTCGCACTCATGTCTGAGCTTGGTGTTAAAGAAAATATTCCTGACACATTGGTGGATGATGGAATTGTATTGGATCCATCCTATGAGGCTTTGAACATTGGCACCAAGAGTCTAGATCCAATTGACTGGGACAGTGAAGAAACCATTGATATTAAGCGAATCGGAAGGACAGTGTTGGATAGGAGTGTGCAATGGTTAGTGTTAAGAACCTAGACTCCTCAAGGACCAACCCCTAAAAAGGGTAAGGGATACAAGAGGATCAAAAGGATGACACCTCCTTAAGAGCCTTTGGAGTTCTTTCCTCTAGATATTGATGAAATAGAACTTGAAGTAGCAGGGGATGAAGAGGAAACACAAGAAGGGGATGTTCTAGTAGGATCTACTATTTCAACGCCTACATTAGGTGAGTCTTCCACACAAATCCTATTTACAAATTAATAGAAAGGAGAAGTTCAAGAAGGAGCTCTTCATAGCATGGCTTAAATGGCCAAGGGAAAAGAAGTGGAGAGGGAGATTCATGAGGTTGGAATGGATTTAGATGAAACTAATTCAGAGAAAGATATGCAAGAAAACATGCCTCTAGAGGAGAATATTGAGTAGGTTTTGACACAAGAAGAGCAATGGAAGCTATTTGAAGAGGCGAAAAGAAATTCTGATGCAAGAGCTACAGCGGAGAAACAAAAGGAAATTGATGCTAAGGTACAAGCTAATGCTATACTGCACCGGCAACAATTAAGAACTAGACAAAGTAAAGCTAAGGTAACGACTGATGAAGTGGAAAAACAAAGAAGACAACAAGAACATAAACTCAAGGTCAAAGAAGAGAATGACAAGTTGGAACTGATATAGAAGATCCATGACCTTGAGGAAGAGAAGGAAAGGAATCAGAGGGAAAAGGAAATCTTGGTTGCTAGGTTGAAACTTGCAGAGGAAGTTCGCCAAAAGGAAGAAGGAGCAGAACAATTACAAAGGGAAAAAGAAGCCGAAGAGCTGGTTAAGAAACAAGAAGAAGAAGAAGCAAAGGCAGAAAAAATTAAGGCTTTGGAGGCACAAAGATTAGAAAGGGAAAGACTAGAGGCCTTAGAAAAAGAGAAATTGGAAAGGGAAGCTCTAGAAAGCGAAAGAATAGAGAAGGAAAAATTAGAAAAAGAAAGGTTGGAAAAGGAAAAAGTGGAGAGAGATCGGTTGGAGGAAGAGAGTCTGAGGAAAGAAGAGGAAGATAAGAAAAGGCAAGAATAGAAGGATAGGGAAGAGGCTGAAAAGCTTGTGCAGATGCATATACTACAAGAACAACAACAAAAATCAAGGGTTGACTCTCAACCTCAGGTAAATATGCAGCCACCTTCTACCATTACTTCCTCTTCCTCTATGATGACTACTGCTCCAAGTTCTCCTACTTGGTTAAAATTGGACCTACAGAAGAGGGTAGTAACCCCTTCACAACCTCTCAATTGGGAGGATATGATGAAGGAGATCGAACAAGAGAGGCCCAAAAAGAATTCCAAAATTCTACATTCTACCAGACTCATAGATAAAGGAGAGATTGTTGCTGAATGTGCCATGCCAATGACATAAAAGGAGGTAGGGGACATGCATCTAACAAATTATCAATTGAGTACTGTCAACTTGGGAAGGCCCACTAGGAATCAATAGATGAACTTGATTGATGTGGTGGCTTCAACAACCAAGTCAAGAATGATCAAGGATAAACAAACGAAGGATAAGCTTAAGGCTCAGTTGGATCAATTGCATTCATTCTTGAAAAGTGTCTCCTCTCCGAGATCACAACAAGTAATGGCCATTGAGACTCCTATTTTGTTAAGCAAAAAGGAGGTAAATGATTTGGTGCAGGTAAGAAGCAAAGCGGAGATGGTAGACAGATGGATAGACAAGTTGAATCAAGAAGTAAGTGAATTTTTAATTGAAGGTTTTGAGGTCATAAAAGGGACAGAAGAGTTAATAGGACAAATGCAATAATATATTGGAGCATCGGAAAAACAAGAAGAGGAGTATAAAGAGTATAGTCAAAAATTAGAAAAGGTTAGTGAATTGCCTTTAACTACTCTTCTTGAACAATCAATACTTGAGGAGGACAATAAGGATTTTGTGGAGAAGACCTCTCGCATACTCTGATTTAGGACAGATTTCTTGTGTAAACATAGGAGTGAGGTCCAAGATGCTGTTAATAATTTAACTTAACAATTTGAGGAGCGAGAAGCAGTCATTGCCATCATTGTAGATGTAAATGTATTAACGAAAGAAGACATGTCTTTAAGTTAGATCAAAGAGAAATGGGATGATAGATTTAGAGAAATCATGCAGAAAGGAGATGATGGAGAAGATTTGATGATAGATCGGTTGATGGATGTCAAGGAAGAAATGAGAGCTGCAAGAAGAGAATTGGTAAAGATAAAAGGTATGAAGGAGTTTGCTACAACAGAATTGGATCAAATCAAATTTGAAGATAGCTGAGTTGATGGGCCAGAATTAGATACACTACAACAAGTCTTCACCAGTTATGATGAGTTCATCATAGATCCAGGGTCACATGCATAAATCTTCTGCATGCATGACTTTCTTCTTCTTTGCATGTTGCATGCAACACTGACAGTTTTTGGAGCGCACGACTTCTTTTTCTCTTCTATTTTCTCTTCTTTAGTTTAACTGGATGTCTAATGTAAGAACTCAAGATCAAATTGATTTGAGTTTCCAAGAGAATTTTAGTTCCTAAAAAGGTGGATAACCTAAAATAGAAGTGGAGTTCAAACTTTTGTATATCTATAAATACCCTGTGAGTATCATATTGTAAAGGTCGGCTAATTGAGAATAGGATTGGCTTACCTAATTTAGGAGATAGAATTTTGTAGTGATTACAGAGATACTTTGTACTTAATCTTTTACAGTTAATAGAATTACAGGTTTTACGCAATATGGTATTACAATTGAGTTGTTTTATTTGATAAGGCTGATAAATTCTAATCTATCTGAATGCCATTGATTGTGCTGAAGCATGCTAGTTTCTTATGTGATGAAAGTCATTAGAAGAAACCAGATTTAAGGATTATCTTATTGGATTATCATTGAATTGAAGTTATTAGAGTCTGTTGATGTATAATATTGATGATGAATGAATGTGTGTTGTTTTGAAATCCTTGAAATATTTATGATGTGTAATTGTGAAGTTAATTAAGCACCTAAAATGTATGCAGTGGTATAGATTATGCTATAGATTGTGTCATTTTATGGTTTTCTTGATCTGATTGGAAGAGCATTCATTATTCGAAGATATATGTCGGGATGATAGATAAATTTGATTCATACTTATTGGTTTACCCCTTTGATCTATCTTTTTCTTTTGTTTGAAAACCCATTGATTTACTAAAATAGTTTGGTAAAAATGAGTCATCGCTTGAATCTTTTGTTACCAGCATAGGCCCCTTGAATATTACAGTTGCATGAATCAATTAAGTGACACCAGACTATTGAGAACCAACTACCAGGACATTGGGAGTTAGTCTACTACATGTTGTCTTTCTTTTTCAAGAGAAATAGAGTAGAAATATTCCGTTTTAACGTTGTTTGTGTCATTTTCACCATCAACAGATAGCTCTAACAATTCAAGAATAAAAACAATGAAAATTACTTAAAAGCAAGTATCTACGCCAAAATGTATCCTTCTTTCTTTTCAATATATATGGAAGTGGTACAAAGGAAAGAAGTTGGGAATTAACTATCCGTAATATTCTAATAGTTGTAGTGGGAAATTTCCCTAATGGGTGGGGATTTCAATGCAATATTGAGTTAGGAAGAAAAAGAGGAGGCATACCAAGGAGTGATCAGGAACTAAGTGACTTACAGGAGTTCAACCAAGATAACTCCTTAATCGACCTAAAGATAGGAAATGGAACCTTCACATGGTCTAACAAACAAAGGGACAACCGATCAACAATAGAAATATTAGATATGTTCCTACTAGGGGGAGATTGCGGGCATGTGCAAAAATATGGGGATGAAAATGTGGCCAACCCACTTTTTAGCCTATGCAAGCTATAACACGCTCGTGTTATAGTTGATTAAAATAATAAAAACAAAAAACATTCATTCTATATTTTTACCTTTATTTCGTAGCCTACAAACTCATCCAAGTGAACTCATATTGTTGTAGACTTGATTTTACACCCAAACCTTTGCCATATCATCACTAAAATTTTACGAAAACGTCAGGGAGGTCAACAGAGTACATATTTTTATTTTCTTAGTGTCAAATTTATATTAAATAGGTAGATTTAATTAATTTTTTTAATTAAAATTTATTTATTTTTTAGGAGTTGATAATTCACCCCCAAATATTCAAAATCCCAATTCACCTCTTCATGAAAACCCTTGTGAAGAACAACCACAACAAAAACCTCCTACAATTCCTTGTCATCCTCTTGAAAAATAACAAAACATATTAGGGAAAATTGAAAATAATAGAAAAGGAATTGAGGAGTTAATTGCAAGGTTGAAAGATCTTGCAGGAACAAAATCCCATAGGACCACCCTTGCTCAATCTCTGCAATCAATTGTATCTCATGTAGAATCAGTTAGTGGGAAAATAAATAGTTGGTATGACAAGAGGGAACACAAAATAATTTTATGTAGAGAAATTATCATATAAAAAAGTTATTTTTTTTGAAATATCACTTGTGTGCTCTCTTCACTGATCCAAAAACTAATCAAACCTTACACAGTGCATGCATGAGGTTCCCTATCCATTGGTGTGATGCAAGGGTATCTAGGACGTAAGAGAAATATTACATCACAAAAAAATGTTTCTATTTTTAGTAAGTTTAAAATACTGAAAATGTTAGGATTACTTAGTTTTTTTATTTTTTGTAAGTTTTCATTTGTGCATGTGGGTATGTGCAGGATCATCATGGAAAAAATAGGCCCTTAAGTGGCAATAAAATTTAGAAAATCAGAGTTAGGCATCTTGACGTAAAAATTTGAATAAGTTATCTATATTATTTCAAAAATATGTAAGAATAGAATTTGTAGAAAATTGAATGTAGTTTCTAAACTACTAGGTTTATTTTAAAAAAATAAAAATCTATTTGGTGAAAATTTGAAATTTCAATGCAATAGTGCTTAAATTTCAGGGAAAAATAGGAAGTAGGTGTCTGTCTAACCACCCTAACCACAATAAAATGATAATATTTTTTTTACAATATTTTAGATATAAGTAGAGGACTTATGTCCTGATATGGTGCATATTTTTTTGTAATTTTTTTCCAAGTAAATAATTAATTATGAATTTTTTATTATGACTTTTAAAAAATATAAAAACTCGTATGTCTGACCACCTTAACTTGGTCAAAACTTCGTGAAATTCATTTTCTTGTTTTAATCCTATAGTATGTGAATCATAGAATGTGACACATGTTTTAGATTCAAAAAATGTGATACCATTTGAAAGTTATAGATTTTTTTCAATCAGCCTATCAATCAGGACTTTAGTTGTAATTCAAATAAAAAATGAATAATAATAATTTATTAAATTCAAAGTAAAGCATAATTTATATTGGTGGAAAGCTGAGAATCTCCTTTAAAAACCCTTTTCATTTTATCAAATTTGGGTAAAAAAAAAGTCATCAGCCACATGGGGCATCATATCACTTACATATCGCCACTTTTTGGCCCATCATGATCTTGCACATACCCATGTATAAAAATGAAATATTATATAGGGCTCGAGAATGGTGAAATGTAGACAATGGTGAATAAATCACTTCAATACCATTTGTCATTTGTGAGATATTAATGTTTTGTCTTAAATATCCCTTTTAAAATATTCAAAGTCAATTTCGAGGTACCTAACGATTATGATATTGCTATCAAGATTCAACCGTGTAGTTTCCAGTCAAACTAATTGACCCATGTTTCATGAGTAGTGGTTCAAAAGAACCCATCTCTCATGATAATGAATGGTCCACTTAGCACTCATTGCATCTAGGTGATGCTCACAAAGGTGAAGCACTAGGCCTCTTAGGAGGTCATCCATCCCAGTACTACTCCAGCTCAATCACGCTTAACCACAAAATTCTCTCTAAGGTTAAACCCACTTAGCTTGAAACCCAATTTGCAAAACCTTCAGCAAGTGTTGTGCCTTATGAACCATTCATTATAAAGCCCCTTTAGCTCATCAATTGATAAGTAGGAGGTATTTTCCACAGCGTGTCAAATTATGATATTGCTATCAGGATTCAACCATGTAGTTTCAAGTAAAAATCATTGAACCATATTTCATGCGTAGTGGTTTACAAGAACCCATCTCTCATGATAATGAATGGTCCACTTAGAACACATTGCATCTAGGTGATGCTCACAGAGGTGAAGCATTGGGCCTTCCTGGGAGGTCACCCATCCCAGTACTACTCCAACTCAAGTGAGCTTAACCACAAAGTTTTGTCCAAGGTTAAATCCACTTAGCTTGCAACCCCATTTTCAAAACCTTCAAAAAGTGTTGTGCCTTATGAACCATTCATTATAGAGCCCCTTTAGTTCATCAATTGATAAGTAGGAGGTATTTTCTACAGCGTGTCAAATTATGATATTGCTATCAGGATTCAACCGTGTAGTTTTGAGTCAAACTCATTGACCCATATTTCATGAGTTGTGGTTCACAAGAACCCACATCTAATGATAATGAATGGTACACTTAAAACTCTTTGAATCTATGTGATACTCACAGAGGTGAAGCATTGGGCCTTCTCGGGAGGTCACCCATCCCAATACTACTCCAGCTCAAGCATGCTTAGCCATAGAGTTCTCTCCAAGGTTAAACCCACTTAGCTTGCAACCCCATTTGCAAAACATTTAGAAAGTGTTGTTCCTTATGAACCATTCATTATAGAGCCCCTTTAGCTCATGAATTGATAAGTAGGAGGTATTTTCCATAGCGTTTCAAATTATGATATTGCTATCAGGATTCAACCATGTAGTTTTGAGTCACACTCATTGACCCATGTTTCATGAGTAGTGGTTCACAAGAACCCATCTCTCATGTTAATGAATGGTCCACTTAGGACTCATTACATCTAGGTGATGCTCATAGAGGTGAAGCACTAGGCCTTTCCAGGAGGTCACCCATCCTAGTACTACTCCAGCTCAAGCACGCTTAACCATAGAGTTCTCCAAGGTTAAACCCACTTAGCTTGCAACCCCATTTGCAAAACCTTTAGCAAGTGTTGTGCCTTATGAACCATTCATTATAGAGCCCCTTTAGCTCATCAATTGATAAGTAGGAGGTATTTTACACAGTGTGTCAAATTATGATATTGCTATCAAGATTCAACCATGTAGTTTTGAGTCAAACTCATTGACCTATGTAATACCCCTCCGTTTTGCTTCTCATTTCATGTTGTTTTATGCTTTGATTGGATTGCAGCTACTGTGATACTGGACACGTTTTTATTATGATGTTTTGATTGCTACTCTTGAGCGACAACTATTACTATGTGATGTGATTATCTGATTTGATTTTACATGCTTTGATGAATGAATGCTGACAGTAGAATTATCATGTGATTATTTATGAAACTATTGATATGACGTTAGTGTCAATCTTTGATGAGTGTATTGGTGAAGGAGACGGGTTCACATCACTCGCTTGCGAGCGCCCTGCGAATCTGAGATTTCTTCTTCACGGTGTGAATTATATACTGCATATATCATGTTGTTTATTTGATTACAGGTTGCAGGTACATGACATCGACTCCACCTGGTTCCACAGGTTTGAGCGTGTCGATCCAACGGTTAAGTTGAATGGGAGATAGTAGCTTGGTAACATGTGTCAGGTCTACACCCTAGCCTTAGTGTGTCGTCCGTTCTGATGATTGAGTCATGTTGTATCTTATTGGATGTTATGTTATGTTTTGAAATGTGTTGAACCTTTAAATAGTTCTTTTGAAAATTGCATTGGCTGGAAGAAATGTTTATTTTATATTATTTTAATGTTATGCTCATTGGTTATATTTATAATGATTATTGAAATTAAACTTAAATTATTTATTTAATTAAATTTAAATCTCAAGGGATTAAATTTAATTATTAAATAATTGTAAGTAGGTTTATTAAAGTTGAATTATTTAATTTATTAAATTTAAATCTCAAGAGAGTGAATTTAATTATTAAATAATTGAAAGTGTGTTAGTTTAGTTAAAGTATTTATTTAATTAAATTTAAATCCCAAGGGATTAAATTTAATTAATAAATAATTGTGAGTAAGTTAATTAAAGTTAAATTGTTTATTTAATTAAATTTAAATCTCAAGTGATTGAATTTAGTTATTAGATAATTTAATAATAATTAAGTTAGTGTGTTTGATTGTTAAATTAAATTAAATCAAAAAGGGAATTGGAGAAATTGAAATTTTACTTTAAAGTCAAATTAGGGCCTTTTCAAATAAAAGAGAAAATGAAATTATCTTGTAAATTCAATTCTTACATTTGAAAGTGAATTAGGGTTACATTAGGTTATTTTGGAAATTTTGAGAAAATGTTGTTTTATAAGTTTAGGGCAGAAAAATTTGGGGAGGCTTCTCCCTTCATTTTTTTTTGACAGGCATGAAAATTGTTGGAGAGATTTTGATGGAAGTTTAGGAAATTATTTTCTGGTTGAGGAATTAAATTGAAAGGAGAGAAAAGATTATGTGAAGAAGGTGAAGCTATTGGATAAAAGCTTGCTGGAAATTCTTTGCATTGGGGAAAAGAAATTGTGAAGAGTCCAAAGGAAATTCTGCATCAAGAAATTTGGTGGCTGCAAATAACCAGGTTCTCTTTATTTCCTTGTTTTCTTATTCCTAGTTTAACCTATTAGTTAAAATGATATGAAATTTGTAAATGGGGGATTTTTCTTGAAACCCTAGGTTAAACTTCAATATTTTGATATTCAGATTTATGTGAGTTAAAATGCAAACCCTTTTAGAAAATTTGTGGAAAAACCCTAGATCAATGTATTAATCTTCTTGTGTTTAGAATTATCTGAAAACACCAAGAAAAGGGAATGGTTTCATTTACTATTCATAATTTAACCTTTGTTTTGAAAGGTTTCTATGTTTGCAAAATTTTATTTTCTGGTTGTTAACTTATTTTCTTCAATTTCACTAGAAGAGGAAATTCTGGAAAAAAAAGTTATATATATGTTAATATACATTACATATACCATATTCTGAATATGATATATATAATTTATATAAACACATATATAAAATTTTATTTTAATTCCTGGTATTAATGTTGTTTTTGGGCCATCGTACGGACCCGTGTTGAATCGTACTCTGCGTACGATTTGTTATTTTGCATTTTGTGAAAAATAAAATTTTAAATTTTATAGAGTGGGGGGGGGTTCGGCCCCCACTGTGTTTTGTTGTTTGTATTTACCAGTGGGTACGCAGTACCCACTGGGCAGTGCGCCACCCGCATGGGGGACGCACTGTCCAATGGGACTGCGGCCCCCATGGTACCGTCGGCCGCTGTACGTATAGTACAGTCGGCGCAGGCGCTGCGGACTGTGCGCAGGGTACGGGGTACCCTGTCACATCCGCCAGTGTTTGTTTTTATTTTTATTTTTATTTTTTGTTTATTTATGTTTTATTTAAATTTCGTTTTATGAAATTTTTTATTTATGTTTTTTTTTAATTTCGTTTTTTAATTTTAATTTTAATTTTATTTTATTTTCAATTTTAATTTTAATATGGTTTAACTTTGTATTTATATGATATTTATTTATTTATATATATTATATATATATATATTCTTTTTATATTATATATTTAGATATATATGATATTTAATATATATGTATATTTTTATGAATATAATTAATATTATATATTAAATTAGATAATCTTATTAGAATGATTTTTTTTTTTATATCGTTGATTTCTTGAATCAAATGAGAAGGGAGATTTTTCTTTTATAACGAATATTAGTTATATGCATGAGATTTCTTTGTGGAGGTTGTAGTTAAATATCGTGTTAAACATAGAAGCATCCACCAACTAAACAACTAGTTATAGCTAAGTTTATCACTCTCATGATTTAATTCAGTTGAAAAGTTTAAGTTTTTGATGAAGAATTATTGTTCAATTTAAAGTATAGAATGGAATAGTTCCTCTTTTGTGAGAAACATTAGATTAGGAACATGGTTTTAGAATAACCAAAAGTAGTATTTTTCATTGCCAATGCATGAGTCCATGATGTATCTTTTATTGAATATTTTGTGAATGATTGTTGAGTAGTTGTGTTGTAAAGTCTTCCAGTTAAACGTGGGTCATTCCCTTGTTAAAATATTGTTTTGATTTCCCTTGGGTAGTGTTACAATTATCTTGTATCCTCCTAGTATTGGAGTGGATTTCTTGTATTGCCTCCTAGGATCGGAGAGAGTATATTGGTTCATTTCTGTAGCACTTGAGTAACCCTTGGAGTTAGTTTTGTAGTGTGTTATCCAATTAGAAGAGTGGCTTTTGTTAGGGGCCGGAGCCCAAAGAGGTAAACCGGGAAACCTTCAGAAGTGATTTTAACAACTGTGAACTAAAGTAAATATACTTAGCATATTAGGATGTAGTTCACATTAACCAAGATAAATTAACCTCACTCACAGGCACAAGGGTTTGTTTAGACTTGGGGTGAGTGAGAAGGCCTGGAATGGCAAGATCACTACCTTGTCCTTATGAGAGGTAGTTGATTCCACTTGAGCTAGTATGAGTGTCGGGATTCGGTTGAGGCCACCAGGATTTCCGGAGCCTATGAAGAATGCCCAGAGGATATCTCATGACGAACCTTGCGATGACACTCTGTCTAGGATAACACTGTGTTTTGTTGTGCGTATGTTTTCTTTAGCACACTTGATTATATTATGTCTGGAAGCAATGTAACCATGATTAGAGTTTTGACTTTATTGTGCATATGTGTGGTTGAGTTATTTTGTATCAGTATGAGTCTGCCTTTGGTTTGAGGTGGTAGGTTTCTCGTCCATGTTACTTGGTTACTATCTCCTAGCATGGGGGGTGGTCCTTCGAGTACCACATGGTTGGGTGGAACATGCACCATAACCGTTGGGTCCCCTAGATCTTCAGTACTTGGTGGTGAGACTTCTTGATGGACATCTCACTTGTCTTACTTTTGGATTCTTGTATTTTGTATCTCATAATGTAATGATATTGTTTTACCCCTCTTGTGTATGAGGTGGACCTTGTAATAATTGCACTTATGTATTTGTACTCATTCCGGGAATGAGGATTGTAATAGATCCTTTGTAATTGATTTATGTAAATGAATGCTTTATCATATCTCGTTTCTTTCTATGATGAAGAATGTTATTACGTGTGTTATTTACTTTCTATGTATTTTAAATGATGTATGTTAATGGGGTTTAAGTAATCTCAGTTATGTAACCCTAGGGGAGGTTGTCAGTTTAGTTGAACATGTGGGTTAATTCACTTCTTTAAAAAAAAATAAAAAAAATTAGTACGCTTGTTTAGTGAATTGAAACTTCCTCTAGGGTTGCGTGGCGGGGCATTACAACCTATGTTTCATGAGTAGTGGTTCACACGAAGCCATCTCTCATGATAAATTATTGGAAATATACTATTATGGAAATATATATGGTATATTGGAAATATATTATTGTGGACCTTGCACTCAATGAGATATTTCCAACAACACAGACGATTTGTTAATTCGATGCTCAATTCATAAGTTATGGCTCCCAAAAGTTGGACTAAAATTTAGGAGTTTTCTAAATTTGGAAAAAAGGGTAACTGAATCTGTTGGGTGCAAAAAATAGAAGTGATAGGTCACTGGAAAGTGAAAAAGTCTTAAAAAGTGGTTACAAAGGAAAATGGATTCATTTTGGATGAGAAGATAGATACAATTATTTCTTTTTAGCACAAAAAAAAGGTTGGGGTTTCAGTGACCATTATTTCCATTTGTAGACTTGCATGTTTGATTTTTTGCATGTATTTGCAACCCAAATTTCTATAATAGTGGCCTTGTGACCAGATTGTTGTAATGCATTTGATTGCATGTATGTAGATG
Organism: Sequoiadendron giganteum; assembly: GCA_007115665.2. Taxonomy (NCBI): domain Eukaryota; kingdom Viridiplantae; phylum Streptophyta; class Pinopsida; order Cupressales; family Cupressaceae; genus Sequoiadendron; species Sequoiadendron giganteum. The sequence goes on from CM021110.1 coordinate 377,195,773, forward strand.
ATTTATAAGAATATATAATAAAGTTGCATGTTTTTTGTTTGAGTGTTAATTTTTGTGTAAGGTGTGTTCAAGGGAGGGTCTCCCTTCATCATGGTGCCACCACCAAGGGATAAATGATTATTTTTGGGATAGGTGTTGGATGGTTTTTGACCATCCTCCATGCAATAATAGTGAGGTACCACAATTTTTTTGAGAAAACTCTCTTATGAATTTTTCCTCAATAAAATCTAAAATTATTTTGACATGTAGGAGTTCTAGGGTAGAGGTGGGGGCTCTGCATAAGAGAGAGCGGGGGAACAAGTTGACCCAAATTGGGAAACATGACCACTAGCTAGACCAAAGTATGAGCATGTGACTATCCCTTCCATTGTGAAGGAGGTTGTTGAGGTGGATACTTTAGATTCAATTAGCTTTCTCACTCAGATCCTTATACAAGATACTAGGCCTCTAGTATAGGGTGAGGTAGGCAAGTCTTCCAAGCATTGAGTCCCACCTCATATATGTTGGCCTTGTGGGTCACTCTGTGTTTATGATCTCGAGGATAGTCAAGATGCATGTTCCTAGGATACATTTGTAGTGGATAAAATGGTCATGATAGAAGCTCTGTTGAGTGATACATTCAACTTTGATAGCCAGCTAAATGTCAACAAGTTCATTTAATTCAATTTATTATATTTTATTTTGAAATATAATATTAACTAAATTAGTAAAATGATTATAATGAAATTTCAGGGTCATAGTGTTCACCCTACATGCAATCATCCTCCACCTCTCTATTACATGATGGTGTTGAGTGCAGAGGTATGTAACTAGTAAATAATTATAAATATTACATGTGAATAGTTGAACCTTATATGAATGGTATTCTTATAACTCACTTTGGATGTTAAATAGGTTAATGTTGGCCTTCTACATTAACACATGGAAGTCAAGGTTCTCATTGAACTTTGAATTAGGTAATATAGAGTATTTTATTTTTATTTAAAAAAAAAAAACATAAAATAATGTTAGGTAGTTTTGGTAATCAAATAATTTTGTTTTATTTTTAGATGATGCAAATAGACACTCCTCTCAATATTCATATGAAAATGGAGCATGGTTTTGCTGCAACAGTAGAAAGTTCAATGCCTTTGATAGGCGTATGAAACAAATTAGTAAATTTCACATTATATTTGTTATTTGTTTTGTCTATTATTGAAAAATTGAATGATATTCATTTGTAGTTGTATTTCTATTTGGATGGTTGCCATAGGGCTTTGCAACTCTAGATTGTGAGCATGCCCCTATTGTGGATGAATGTAATGATTATTTGTATACGATAAGTGATTATTTTGTTATATTCCATTCTATAATTCAATTTCTATATATTAATGTCTATAATTTTTATTATATTAGGTGAAGGTCTAGGAAAATTTAAACATGAGTTCAAGTGTATGAGTTTGAAGGAGACTACCATCGTATGCATCTCCATCCTCTTGAAAGTCAAAGATAAATTGTGATCTCTTTCCTTCACCTAGAGGGAAATGACTACATTATGGTTCTTTCTTGTATGCCTATATAGAATTTTTGAACATATATTTTGTATTACATATATGTAACATTGTATGTCCATATGACTTTCTTGTATATATGTCATAATTTTATTGACATATAATGATGCATGCCTATATAAATTTTTGGTTAATATAATTCTTTTTTACCATTGGTGTCCATATTTGTATTATAAATGATTAATTGAATAAATGAATAAATGAATAAATGAATAAATGAATAAATGAATAAATGAATAATGAATTGATACAACTTGTTACCTAAGAACCAATGACATGACTTAAAGCTTATGTATCTATCATAAAAAAAATCTAAGTATATGCTCTGTTAGTATTTTGCCAAGTTTTGTGAGCCTCGTTACTCACCGATGAGGTTATCATAACCCCTTTTCATTTCGATGCCTTGTGAAAAGAATGTTAAATGAATTTATCCAAGTTTCTAAAGTATTTTCGGACCCCAATGAAGTTCTTAAAACCACCCTAAAGACCGATCCTATTTGAAAAGGTAAAAGCGTCCAAGAAAAGATTGTTGATGTTGGAATTTACAAAATGTTTTGAAACCTTTGTCGATCTCCGAAAAGGTTTCACAAACCTTCTCACCAACCGATAGTACAAGCACTTAGGTGGTTGGTTCATAAGAAAAATTTAAAATTTTTGTAGGTAGTAAAAGAGTAGGTTACTAACCATGATGACCACAGATGGTTTATTGAAAACCGTTTTAAGTTTGATATCATTTTAAAAATATAATTTATTAATCATAGACAAGCATACTTAATAAAAAAAATGTAAATGCGATTAAGACTAAACAATACCATCAACTAAAAAAAGTACATAAAATAGAAAAGGTGACACTCATATGAAGAATTAGAACACACCATTGAAATACAAAATGCTTTATATATTTATATATATGGTATTAAAAAGGTCATATTTACATTCAAAATAGAAATTCTATTAAATTCTTCTTTTAGACATAGAGGACAAATATGAGGATGCAAATCCTCTCTATCACTTCTCACAAGTGGTCAATTTGGGATGGAGAGAGTAGATTCTCATTGGACTACACGAAGTGGGAAAACAACCCCATGTCATTTTTTTCTAATCCAGAACAAAGGAGAGCCACCGCCTCTTCAGTTATGTCACTATGAAGTGCCATTGCAATGCATATGGTGTCACCTATCAGCCCTATTCTAGGAAATGCACTCAACCCTCTAATGGCTGACCTCACTCTTGCTTGGTACTTCGATCAGACTAGTTGGTCTACAACTCTCACTCCCCACTCACATTTTCTAGAAGTATGAACTACATTGTATGTGAAGCATTCCAGGAGCTCAAAATTATGCACATGGGCATGATTCATTCTCCCCAATGATCTTCCTAGGCGCCCCTTCCTTGATGTCACTGTGAACCATAAATAAATCCTTTAAAGTTGGTTGGTCATCCATTTCCGAAATTAATTGCACTCTACATCCTCAATTATGATGAAATCCCCTTTCAAAGAAGCATCACTCTTAGTGCTCACCATCTCTAAAGAACAAAATCCAAATAATGAGTATGAAATCAATTACTTTGGTATTTATAGAAATTGAGTGGCATGTTAGATTATTTACACTGGAGATTTTATCAAGAATAATAGACAATAGTGAGGACAGTAATATGCCCTGAGAATTTAATGAATAGGGATGTCAATGTGACTTTGGTGTATTAAATTCTTTAGTTTAGACTACTAAAGTTTCAAGTTGTTTACCTTGCTGAGATGGTCCACACGAGAAAAATGATAGATATTTATTTCTTTAATGTAAGTTATGGGAGTTACATCCCATTTGAATGTACGTTAGGCCACATGGCAGAATTACAAGCAAAAACCCTTTGATTGATTGTGAAGATCATATTGAGAGAGGCAATGTAACGATGATTAATGTTCTTTGTTTATTAGCCTCTCTAAGTGGGAAATTAGTTGTCACGAAACTGCCACTTGATAGGATTGCTATTAATTTAACAACCAAGATTGGTTTTTTCTTAATAAATATAGTTATAATGACTCTTCAAAGGTCTTAATTTTGTTTCAATTTGTATTGTGATGTAAAGAAGGTAATGATGAATATTTTTTAATTGAATATTGAAACTCAAGTTATTCTTTGTCTTTGGGCTTAGAGTTATGGATGTGATGTTCTATTGAATGGTCTATGGGTTAGGACAATAGTTGAATTAATTTTCCATGAAAAATGATTCCTTAATATCATATTCACTTTTATTTAAGATCAATTATTTCAAAATAGCATTTATTTTCTATCGCAAATTCTATTCTTTGTGCTAGGATGTCGATTGTTTCATTTGATTAATCACACTGATCTCATA